>BMAO01002116.1:0-50919 GCA_019973975.1 Trichonephila clavata
AATAGAAATAACTTTAAAAATAATGGAAAAAGTATATCATATATAAAATATCTACAAAAAAATAGGCAATCTTTTAATACTAAAAGAAATTCTTAGGAGAAAACAAATAAATCAAAAGGGTTAGTGATATTTAAATAGTGATGAATTATAAACTAGGTTTGTTCAGAATCTATAATCAATATATCCTTCTTTAAAAAATCTTAACCGAGTTCTATTAGAGATGTTAACATTTTTCAGTGTGACTAACGTGTTGAAAAAACACGTTTGCAATCATTTTCTTGGAAGGAAAACGGGAATTAGATGAAGTAAAATAAAAAAAGTGAGTATATCTCAAATTTCTAATAGCTTCAACTTGTTAATTCGTTTCAGTACATAATTTCAATAATATATTTCTACTAAGTTAAAAAGATATCATTAATTTTTCTTGTGCTGAATGGAATGCGTCACGTCTATGAAGCTCTGGGTTATAATTGTGGAATTAGAATCAAGAATTACTATCAAAAGGTTTTTAAACCTGACAATTTTATATTACAGTTCCTTTTTAAACTTAATTCAGGATTTATAATAGTGCTTTATTACATACAGAATGGCTCGAAAGTGGCGTTTTTCAATCTGTAGGGCTCGCCTCTCTAGGAAGCTTGATAACTCTACGAGGGGCCACGAGCGTATTAAAAAGTCGAAAACAAAAGGTTGTTTAAAAAATTATTAATTTACTGAAAGTAAACAAATAAAATACATTTTGACATAATAAAAAAACAAAATACGCATTTACACTGATATAACAAACTTATATAAATGTATGAGCACTGCACAATATATTTTACAATTAGTTTAACAATACTAAGTTAAGAAAAACCTTAATAATTACAAATGGCCCCATGGGCTTTTCATTTTTTAAATTATATTCACTTATATTGATAATTAATCCCTTACCTGAGGATTAAAATTACGCGATTCGCTCCCCTATACCACCAAGAAAGGAATAAATTATTAATTCTTCGAAAAAAGTAAATTCTTCACAAACACTGTCAAGGTCCTTTTATTGCATTTAAAATCATTCGAAATAATTTTATTGATAACATTGCATATAAAAGATCATACTTCAGAAAAACGTATTTATACGTCCAGAGTAATTCACACTTTGGCTGAGTGAGACATTTATATATGCCGGTGAAACTTAAATGGTTAAAGTCGTATTATAGCTTTGGCGTCAAAGTATAGTATTATTGAATTAAATACAATGTTATTGTATGAAAGAGGGCACGATGAAAATTATGATTCCATATTGGGTCGCAATTATTTAATCTTTGAGAAAAACTGCTTTAAAGTCTTGCGGACAAAGATGGACAAACACGAAAAACATGACAAAAAAAACTGTTCTTTTTTCAATATCATTGCATTATTATTCTTTATTACAGCAATGGTTCCCATTCTTTAAATAGTGACACCCCCAAAAAGAATACAAGTTTGACAGTGTGAATATATATATAGAGTGGAGAAAAAAGTCGTAAACTGATAGACATTTATCGCATACAGGCTGTCTATATGGATTGTTGAGTGACGCGTTCCACAATAAAGCCTGGAGGAATATCGTTAATGAGAGTCTTCAAATACTGTCATAAGAAATAAACGAGGCTTGATAAATTTGGCTATCAAATAGGCCCTCCACGTCTAGTATATTGCCCCCTAAATGTAGCATCCAAGTAATCGCTGACATAAGTATAATACATCATTATATTTTTAGAAGTTCTTAGTTTATAAAGACTCTTAATACGACTTGAAACCCTGTTTCAAATGGTCTGATTCGGAATTGGTAAACTATGGTCATCTACAGATAACACTGCGTGGCATCTGTGGCAATGGAACTGTCAAATTTGTTATTAATGTCGGCATTCTATTTTCCAGAGTTTATTGTAAAAATTTTAAGAACTTCCTTTTGATATGAAGTTGCAAGTAAAACGTACGTTTTTCTTTTAAGACTCATTTCATCCTTAATAGTCCCATGATTTTAGAATTTCTATGTACATACATTTTAAAACGAACGTTAAATCTCTATCAAGAAAAAAAAAATGAAGTATATTTCGTATATTAAATAAATTAAGACAATTGGTTTATATTATTTGTTCTTAAATCTGAAAATTTTCTTAAGATAAATAATTGATAACGTATTTATTTTATCATGATTTGAGAATTAATTGGTAATATGTTTTCCAGTGAAACGTTATTAATGTTTATTTAGCGCGCGCGCAGTTATTACCAAATATTCGTTTTTAAATACATTTAGCAGATGTATTATGGATTTCGTTTCCTAATGTGACTCCATTAAAGTGATGATATTTAATTTTTTTCCTTCCGTTATATTTGACGAATATCAGTAATGTAAAACACGTATTGTTGTTTTATGCTGATAAAACGAATATGATTTACTTATTTGCCCCCAACTAAATAAAATTATATAATATTTCTTCCTTTTTTATACTCTGTTACTGGTATGTTATTTTGTTTAAAAGTACAATAAAAAACAATTCATGAGCTTTCATCCGCAGTTTTTTTAATATGATTAGAAACAGTTAAATATTTTCCTTTCATATGTATATTTTGGTACTATAAAAATATTAATTTATTACTACTACCATAATGAAAGACACAATTTCATTAAACAAAAACATATGCAGACGTGGTTGATCATGTGACTTGTGAAATTTGAAGAGTTAGCCGCCAGCTCACGTGACATACTTGTTTTTACATTGACATGGAATTAAAAGGACAGTCACCAATAACCTTTGTTGCTATATTAACAAAAAACAATCGATCAATCTCAACATATCACCATTTCTGCAATTGCTAAATGGTCCTGATCGTGAACTTGTGTCCTGAATTGTTGTAGATTGAGTTAAAAATAACTGTAGGAAATTGGATTTCTACTCCCTTCAAAAAGAAAAAAATGTAACCGTTCATTCTTGGCAGTGCATGGATCATTTATCCCATTCCACTATTTATCTCCAGTATTCAATCTATCCTAAATATCGTTGTCTGCAAATGTATTTTAGGAATTTTTTTTCTACACGCTTTCTTTTAATCACCGAAATATCAAAGATATCGGTAATACACCACTACGAGTTCACAATTGTTTTATGATGAATGCGCTTAAAAGACCATTTGACAAACTCTCTAAGCTATCCAAACACGTTGAAAATGACCAAATTCAGTCAAGACAGATGTTTTTGTTTTTTATTTTATAGAATAGAGCTATCTTTTGACTTTACGAAACATGCTTGTTTGTTTCTACACTACCTAGAGGCCAAGTTACAATCCATTTTATAAAGTTAGAAAAACTGGAAGTGGGTTTTGATCTACCAGAAGTGGCATTTAAATTGCTCAAAATCTATCATGGCGAGTCTGATAACTCAAAATATTACGAATGTATTTCTGTAAAACTTTTTAAGCCTGATATTTCCGTTATTTTCTAGAGAATGTACTAAATATTTCTCATTGTATGAATACGTTTTGAATTATGGCTTGTTATTTAAATAATGGTCTCATAAAAAATGTAACATTTCTTATAATGTTTACTCAATCAGCTCTAAAATTTTCAAATTTTAATAAAAAATTAAAATTTTAGTACATTTTCTAGATAAATGCATCTAATTTGTTTTCGTAATACTTTTACTAATATATGTTTATTAATTATTTCTCTAACTGCTTTGAAGTCTTTCAAAAATATTGCTAAAATTTCACTTATAATTGCAATTTTTGTAAAATTCAGGTAATTTATTTTAAATTTTGATAGTTAAATAGTAATATTTATTGGTATTGAGTCCTAAAAGAGCATTTATAATGTTTTAGTATGCTATTTTATTAAAAAGTACTCCGAACGTGTTCCTTAACAAGAAATTGAGAAAAATCAAATGTGATTTGGTGATACTCTCTCTTCCGGGTAGTATAAAAATTTTAAGGCAAATATTTATGCATTAAAATCTCTTTAGAAATGTCTATTGAAGTGAAATGAGGATATTTTGATTGAATCAGCAGCTTTTGAAAATAGATATACACTTTTATAAACTTATTTAAAAATTCTACATATCCAAGCACCCACACAACCTGTTATAGTTAAAAATATCCCTTATTTTTGTTTATTTTACATTTGAAAACACGAAATTCAACATTAATTTATAAGTATTTGAGGTAAGACATTTTAGTGTGGGTTCAATGTATGATTACAAATAAAAGGATCCACTCTTTGTGTGTCTTGCAGTCTGAGATAATGCAGCTTGCGACAAATTCAGTTTGAGAGAAATGCACTCCAAAGCTGAAAAACACAAACTGTTACCTTATTTATAAGCACTTAGGAAGAACAAAAGGGGTGGAAACACTTTTGAAGCATTCCTACGACGTTCCCCACACCTCTTTTCAGCACATCGGTAATTAACTTCCCCTGTTGTGAGCCAAACTATGCGGGAGCTCCCTCCCCACCCTAATACAGTAGATGTGCGAGTCGTAATTACATTCACACCTCACTTCTCATCCATTAGAGGAAAAGGATTCCGCCACAGGTTGTTTTCTAGAAAACATTCAGGAGACCGGCTCCTGTTTTCAAATAAACCGGATTCCTGGTGATTGAAACTGGGGACGTATATCCAAGTGAGGAAAGTTTGTTTATAATAAAATGAACCATTTATTTCTCACCTGGTTTATTCCATTGTCAATTGTACTTTGAGATACACAGAAATTCTCCCTCAATGACACTTATTTACAATTGCTTGTGTGTTGACTTGTAGATATTAGAGTTATTTTATATTAAAAGTTACGTATAATTTACTACTTATCACTTTTGTTCTTGACTCGGGAAAAGTTGGGAGAAGACAGAACTCAATGCCAACGTTAATAGTCACGTGGGTGACGGAGTCAACCCAATCCTTTTTTTTATAGTTATTTTTATTGTACAATATAAAAATTGTAATTCCAGGGAATAACTTAAGAGAGAGTAATACTAAAAGAGAAATTATACTAATAAATTAAGAGAAAGTATACTTACATACTTTTAACGATTTTTCATTTTTCCGTTTAAAAGTTTAGAAAAAATCCGATCAAATTGAAGTAAAATATTTCAAGTGTGCGTGACTTTAATAATGTACACAAATCACACACACTTTTAACTAACATTACAGGAATGATATTTGCAGGCGAAACTGTCATATTTTGTTCAAATTATTGTAGTTTTATTGTCCTTAATGATCGATAAGTAGCACGTTAAACTTTTCCTGGCTTGTGTCTTTTTGACAGGGCGCAATGTGTCTTGTGATACAGTAGTGGTTTCATTTTTGTCTTGTTTTGGTGGAGTTCTTCAGGAAACATTTGTAAATCTTTGTTTCAACTCAAAGGTTTCATGTTCATCACTCATTTCAAATTTACATTCACTATCAGGATTAATATACATTATTTCATCAAGTTCTTCCCTTGTGTTGTAAAGTGAATCGAAATAAAACTGCCGGTAAGTGGAGTTGTTTATGACGTCAGTTAGTCTGCGAGCTGATGAATACACTCACTTCCAAAAGTTAAGCACGGTGAGGAAAATGCAAATTTCCGTACGCCAATCAGAATTGAAGATGATGCAATTCGCTGCAGAGGTAGATGGAAGTATGCAAATATGTTAGGTAACAGCCAATCGTGCTTTCATGTCACGAAATATGCAAAGAGAGCAGTCTTATAAGGAACCAGATTTATGAAGGGTTACAGAAGTTGATTGTAAGTGCTGATAGAAGATGTTTAAAACTTTCGTGCAATTTGTTTTCAAGACATACGTGATTCTATGACTTCCAGAAAACGAATGGAAGATTCTGAGTGCTGGCGTGCTGTGGGGCGCATTGAAGCAGGACAGTCGATCACAGATTGTGCTCCTTTCTTCATTCTGTAATTTCACGTTTATGTAAACAATTCCAAACCACACAGACAATTGTCCGAAGGCCTGTAGGCGATCGCCCAAGGGTTACAACCCCCGCGGAAGATCGAGATATTGCTATTGTAGCTAAGCGGAATCCCAGAGCGACCTCCACACGTGTGGAATCTATGGTTACAGCGTCCATTGGTAAGGCTATATCTGCAGCTACTGTACGCCGAAGATTGCATATGAATAGACTGTACACCCGGGTACCTCTAGTTTGTGTTCCTCTATCCGTCCAATCAAGAGGGGTACGATTAAAGTGGTGCCGGGAATATGGCAATTAGACTGTGTCTGACAGGGGCAATGTCATGTTTACTGATGAGTCAAGATTTGCTCTGGAGTCAGATGACAAGCGTATAAGGATATGGCGTTAACAAGGAACACGCAATCAGCCCGAAAACATCATCGAGCATCATGCATTTCGAAGCGGAAGCATTATGGTGTAGGCAGTTTTTTCATTAGGATACCGCACCGACCTGCACATCTTTAAACGGAGTTATGTGACGGTTGTCCGGTATTGAAATAAAGTCTTAGAACACATTGTGAGATTGTACGCTGCAGCAGTTGGCCATACTTTTGTGTTAATGGACGATAACCTCACGACCCCATAGAGCTGACATCGTCGATGAATACCTAGAGAGTGAAAGGATTGCGCGTATGGCGTGGCCAGCATATTCGTTCGACCTTAATCCCACTGAAAATCTTTGAAATGCTCTCGGCTGTGCTGTATATTTACGTTTCCTTCCTCCAGCCACTCTTATTCAGCTGGAAACTGCTCTACAAGAATAATGGCGATTGCTTAATTTTGCGGTGGTTGACCACCTAATTGAAAGCATGGTCGGAAGGTGTAAACTTTGCATACATATGAGGGGGATCACATACCCTATTAATGTCATTTTATTTTATGCTGTTTATTTTTACTTTATACATAATTCTGTTTAAGTCTCTAGTATGACATTATCTGATAACTTACAAAAATTTAATATTGATTTCTTTTATATAATTATTTTGTTTTATGTATAAATATTATGCTACTTTCCTGACAAATTTTGTGTCAATCAAAGCAGTATTTGTTCATTTTTTTTGCATTTTACATCTTCGTGCTTAACTTTTGGAAGTGAGTGTATATTCAGAATGTGCTCTCGGCGGTAGCCGAATGCTTAATCTTTATGTATTGTAATGTGTCGTCCTCAGTAGAATAAACGTATAATTTTCTTGAAAGACGTCTAGTTCTTTTGATCAAAGTTACTCAGCATCTGGTAGATGCACCCGCAATTGAATTCTAGAACCTAGTTCAATTTGCTTTCGAACACCTTGCTTGATCAATTTCTTGTTCCAAAGTTTCAACTTCATCCAACAGAGATCGCAAATGCCTATTTCCTTTTTTTTAATATTCTGTTCATTTACATTCATAATCCATAACAAGTCGTACAACACAGCAATCAAACCCTGAAGTTGTTCTCAGGGGAAAATGTAGACTATTCATAAAAAAATATTTTGGAAAAAGTTTTCGCGCGGGTAATTCAGTTCCCCAAGTACCTTAAGATTGTAAAAAACTTTTTTCGTTTCCAAAAAAGAGAGAGGAGTGCAACAAATACATTCTAGTTAACTTGAAGTTTGTCATATAGTAGGATACTGACAAGGGATCATTGGTAACAAACAAACTGATTTCCAGAATTAAAGATTTTGTGAGCCTGGGGTGAGTCTGTGCTCCGCGTGATCTCTCGCTGGTTAATATTTGTTTTCATATTGATTGTTAATTGATATTATTTGGAGTTCCTCTTTGTAATATTCACTTTACCGTAAGCAATATATGGTCTTGTTACATAAGATTAATGCTGAAGTAACATAACTTAAATTATATTTTTTACTAAATTACATTTAGCAATGGAAAGTTACCATAAAAACGAAGAAGCACAGAAAAAATTATTGATACGAAATATTTATACATTTGCTTTACACTATGTCAACGATTTAGCACCAAAAATTTATTAAGCTAAGCAAACACAATTTCATTTTTAACCAGCAATATGACTCGTGGCTATAATTTTCTACTTGAAATTCTTCAAAGGTCGGTTAAAATTCGTCAAAGTCTGCCAATAGTACGGATTTAATACACAAATGTTCGCATGTAAAGATATTTGGTATCTTAGATATACTTTGAATAAAAATACCACTTTAAAATGATTGACTAGGTTTTTTCCCCCAAAAATTTTATTACTGTAATCTTTTAACAAAGAATCATTTGAGAGCCTTTGTATTTCCTACTTGTTGAACTGAAGCTTTCAAGCATGATTAGGAGATATTTTTTCCACTATTTTAAGTTGCACTTTCCCACCTTATTGATTCTGCCTCACAAAAAATCACAAGTTTAGTAACTTTCAAAGAGATAATTTTCTCATTTAAAAAAATACTAAATTTTCAACAATATTTGGAAATGTTATGATATGCAATTTCTATCAGATCGTAGTACATGATGGTCTTATTTTACTTATTTGAATACCGTAAAATCCGGCGTATAACGCGCACTTTTAACACAAAAAAAAAGATCGAAATTTATGGGTGGGCGTTATACGCTGGGTATGAAAATGATATATTTAAAAATGAAAAAAAAAAGCATAGAAAAAAATTAGACTTCTGTATAGATCGAAATACGGTTTATTTAAGCAAAATGACATTTCATATGAATTTATAGGATGCATTTCTAGAAGTATAATATTCTTTTTTCAAAAACCTGGAATAATAACTCGAGAAAATTACTTCAAAACATAGGAGCATTGCTTACGTACATTTCAGGTTTCTTCGTAAAAAAAGAGGTTGTGGGCGTTATACACGCAGCGAATATATCTAAAAGTTAAAAATTGCTGCTCTAAAGTGTAGATTTTCTCTAAAGACAATTTTTAATCGAAAATTTGATGATTTATACAAAAGAAGGTTCTGAATTACTCGAAAAAAGATTTGGCGAAAAATATATATGATAATGTACCGATGATTTTAAGTGGAGAATATTAACTTTGCAGATGATAAAAATCTACCACTAATTGAATTTCTGAATTAAACACTTAGTTTAAATATGTCCAATGATCAAAAACTCAGTACTACAAAATATAAAACGACGATCGATGTGGTTTTTACACATGATACTTAGATAAATTTGAATCAAATATTTTCCTTTCTTACTTTAGTTACCATAAGCCTATTGTATCTTTTTTAGAACAAAATGAAATTATTGAAAGTACAAAAAGTCTAAGTATTGTTGAAATTAATGATGACAATGATGCAAACAATTAAAATAATGTCAAAAATCAAGTACAAGTAAATACAAATACTATTCATAAATAATATGATTGTATATTAATTGTTATTTCAATTGAATTGTATTTATATTTTGTCGTGATCTTGTACAGCCCGTAATATATTTGAATGATGAAAAACCACTTTAACATGTATTTAGTTGTTTCACTGGAGTGTCAATAGATGTGAAAACCAAATTGATGGATTCAAACATTATGAAATTTTAAGTTTTAATAATAAAAGTTCAAAGTTTTCGCTTCTATCGGCAGTCTCTATAATTGCCAATTTTTTTTAATCTAATCATTTGAGTTTTAATTGGATATACTCGTTTATGCAGAGTCATTGGTTCTATTCTCGTTCTCTTTTCTGAAAAAGATATTTATAGAAAAAAAACACTCTTTAAATTTCATACACACATTGCAACTGAATGAACAAAACGCGAGTAAAGGCATAGTTTTGTAAACTGTCTAGATCAGGTGCCAGAATCCTTTTAGATGTGGCCTGCCAAATCAATCTACCAATATGATTCAGTGTGCCATTTTAGTAGGAAATTTTTGAAGTAATCAGATTCTCTTCATTATGCGTGAAGAATTGTGAACCCAGAGCAATTAAAAGGGCTTACAGTTTTAATAAATTAATTTTGCATCATTTAAAAATACTTATCATAAGAGAAAACAACATAAATTATAACTATTTCTCTAACAAAAATTTAAAAAAAATTTAAATTTTACGTTTATTATATATTTTAAACATATTAATTACAATAAGAAATAAGCATAAAATATAATTTTTCCTTCATTATAGTCAAATAAAAAGTTTATTGTGAGCCTAGAGCTTACACCACTTTACTTTAATACCGCAAAATCAGAGGTATAATTAGTGACTTCAATTTGATACATTTCTGAGCATTCAGTTGTTAAATAATTTCTTTGCGCACTCGAAATATTTTTCATACGAGGTAAGAATTTTTTAGTTTAGATATGTAGAACTAAAAGCGTAAATCAGAGAGTACTTATACAATTTTGTCTCTTCAAACAATTATATCTCACCAGCAATGAGATTCAATAATTTGCAAAAAAATAGTTGTAAATTTATCTTTCAGATTTTTTTGTATTTCCGTTAATCTCCATAATTCTGAAGATGTTTGTCAAATAAGGTCCATTAAAAATTTATCAACTTCCATCCTCTCAAAAATTGACAAATTTGTAGAATAGGGCAGCGTGTCACTGAGAATTATACCACATGCTATCTGTGACACGTGTGCCACAAGTTTTGTCGATCTCTGGCCTAGATATAAGCGTGGAGTTGCTCGCAAGTCTTCTTAAATAACGTGAAAATTTTAAATTAATTATGACAAATAAAGTCACACTTACGCAAAAACTATGATTTTATGAAATTACCTCTAATATCAGAGTACCTCGATAGTTAACCCCTTTTGTTTCCAATATAGGTCATTAAAAGTATTTCGTTAAGCATGCTGAGGAATAGTTATACATTTACAGTGACATGGTGTCATTAGCTAATCTACTAAGGCAACAAATCTAGTGTCGTCCTCCCTACTAGACATCGATTCAAAATTACTGAATCTTTTCACAATCGATATTTCAAATTGCCTCAATCTAATGTTGAGTGAGTGAGTGAATATTAATGTCGCACTGTTCAGCTACACGAGGGCTTTTGGGGGCGGTCCGCGTAATTTTGAACCATGGTCAAGTGACGCGGACGACACTTGAGCTGGCACCCCCTCTCCTAACTATCACACCACGCCAACGGGAGGACGTTTGAACTCTCGGCAGATTTAACGTGTGCATCGCTCCCCTACACGGCGAATCTTTAGTGGTACTGGGATCGAACTCATGACATGATAGCCACGATCCGATGCCTAGACCACTTGGCTACCACGGCAAAGCTGAACAGTGGGACGTTAATATTTACTCACTCAATCTAATGTTAGTATCTAAAAATGGATATTTCACTGGTTAGAGAAGATTAAGGATTTATATAGATCAGTGATTCTTAACATTGTGGCTCGGTAATTTTTGTGATGAAAAATTCTTGAAGTGTGCGACTAGTTTTTTTTTTAAAAAAAAGTATTAATTATGGTCTGAAAAAAAATTTGGAGCCGAAACATTCGGTCATTTTACAGACCATTTGATAATACTAGAGGACAGGTTACTCATTACTTTCTAAAATTTAGATGTAAAAAAAATTGATTGGGTTTGCATTTTATTTGTGATAACGGATACAACTGTATAGGAACTAACCTTGAATGATGAGGAAGAACTGTAATAATCGAAATTAGGTTTCAAAACATTTGGAAGAGTCAACTAATTAATTTTGGATTAAAAATATAGACGGTTATCCCATAACAGTCAAACAAAATAAATATTGTCACAATTTGAATCCGGATTTTTAGCATAAACAAATATAAAAATGAAAAAAAGATCGAAATTTTTAAACATGGAGGACGAAATGTGTGGCATTATCATTTTTACCACTGAATCTTAACGAAATTATCAAAAATCATTAACCTTAAATTTGATATTAAATATATTATTATAATTAATTTTTAATTAATTATTCAATAACCATTTTGTTGTCTTTGTCGTTCGTATTATTTTATTTCACTTTGAAAATTTTTATAATAAACTCTATTTTACACATAGATAAGTTAAATTAATTAATTAATTAATTTAATTTATTAACTTATTTTATTGTTAGTGTGCCACCAAATTTTGAAATTGTTAAAAATGTACTGAACTGAACTAAATTCAGTAGCGCAACAGCCCATAAGGGCTCTGAGGACCAACGCCTACTGTGGATATCTCAGTTTACGTGACTTTAGGCGGAGGGGATGCATGTGCAGATGTTTCGGTTATGTGGTAAGTCTGACGCAAAATCCTCAGTGTTCAGTTTTTAAGCACAAGTTTGGTACTCATTTATCGACGCACTGAAGGGATGAAAGGCTGTGTCGACATTGCCCAGTCCGGGACTTGAAAACTGATGAGTGAGAGAGTGAATAAATATTAAGGTCGCACTGTTCAGCTACACGAGGGCTTTTGGCGACGACATCGTAATTTTGAACCATGGTCAAGTGACAAAGACGCCACCTGATCTGGCACCCCCTCTCTCCAAACTACCACACCAACGGGACGGCATTTGAGCTCTCGTCTGATTTAACGTGCATCGCTTCCATATACGGCGGGTATTTAGTGGTACTGGGCTAGAACTGGTGACATGCCAGCCACGATCCGATACCTTGACCACTCGGCTACATCGGCCCCTTGAAGCCCGACATGTGACGTGGAAACGCGATACACTACCACTCAGCCACTGGGCCTCTACTTGCTGATTACTTTTCATCAATATTGTAGAAGGAAAGAAAGACTACCGAATCAGCGTTTATCATAATATTTAGTAAAAAATGTACCGTAACAAAAAAAAAATGAGGAGAAGCACTGGGATAGATCTTATTTTGAGGTATCTGCAACTATAAGGACTGCATGGCGGGTACTGGAATTGGGTTATGAAATGTTGGAATATAAATTTTCTAGTAGAAGAGGTAAATTTTAAGTTCTATTAATCCGCACAAGATATTTTTGAATTTTGATTCGATATCATAAAGCAGCAGATTCTATTTTTTCACTAAACAATCTTGATTGAAAGAGAAATATTGAAGAACCCCCCCCCCTCGACATTTATGACAGAACCCTCGATCTTCATTCCCTTTAAAGTTACCTTTATCACTATTTCTTGCTTATATCTATCTTTCTCTATCTTTCTAGTTATCTCATAATATTTCCTGACTTAGTTCCCCGCTAAATTGATTAAAGAAGTCATAAAACGATAATATTCTATAATTTGTTTTCTTCTTTCAAAATTATGCTTTACAATAACTGATTTGATATTAGTTTATAAATCATCACTCGCGTCTGTGGAAATAAAATACTTCATATTTTCATAGCCGATAAATGATTTTCTTTGACTTTCATCGTCTGTGCCTATCGTATTATAGTTCCATTAAATGAAATGGAAACTTATTAAATGTTTTAAAATGAATAACTTTATCAACTCTTTTAAACTCCTATCCTGAAATTGACCTCTGGGGAATTATTCCGGTAGAGTACATACTTCACACCAAACGATAACAAAGCCTTCCTTTATCGCAATTTGCGAGTGTAATATTCACTATTTATCGCTATCTATTCCCCAATCGGGAGTATAGACACCAACTCCTTTCAGATTTCGTTGTTTATTCATTGGAAATGATATTGCTTTTATCGTCTGCGGAAATTACGTCTGTATTCGACTGCAGATGATTTTCGAGAGATATGCATTTCTCGTTTCGTTCCATTTCAATTCTTAATGAGTAACTGCATATTTTATTGGAATATATCATCACTACATTCATTGGTTGGATTTGTTGGCAGTATCCAATAGGCATTTGAGCATGGTCATACATATTGAAATTAACATGGAATTTGCATTGAAATTAAAGGGATATAGACTCAAAATACCTAAATTTATCCAACTTTTGTTGGAAATTTACGAAGTTGAGGATGAATAATTTTTAAGCGTATTCATACCATTGGCGAAATATTTTTAAAAAGAATATTTGAAGTGCTTTGTGTGTGTGTGAAAGAATAGAATATTCTGCCCTTTTTCATTTAAATTTGATACTAAATTTAAAATTAGTCAAATGATCACACACACACAGATGTAATGTTTTTCTTATAAACTTGCTGATAATGCTGTACTTAGTTTCCTTTACTTATTGGTTTTCTATTTTTCACTCCCTCTCTTATTCTCTCTCTATGTATTCATATATATATATATATATATATATATACATATACATGTAATGCATACAAACTCCCAAAAATGCACTACTTTGAAAATATACAATCTTGCAACATGCTTGGGGTCAGTATCCTACTGCACTTTGTACTTAGAGCAGATTGTCATAGAAGAAGATGCATCTTTAATCATTTTTACAGATCTTAATGCAGCTAGATGACAGATGTTAACGTTGTGCCAAAGGAAAATAAATCACGGTAGTATGGTTTAGATAATTAATAAAAACAGTCAATTAACAACTGACTTTTTTTCTTTTATTGAATCTGATGCCTTGCAAAAATTAGAAAAAGAATGATGCCATAGCATATGCTCCGAATTTCATTAGAATTCAATCTTCAGTTGATGATATATTGAGAAGAAACTGTAGAGGTATTCACACATTCTTAGTTAGAAGAAATATTTTTAGACCCGATAACTCAGAATTTGTGATGTAGAACTTTACAAAATTCCAAACTTAGGCTAATTTTTAAGATGCAAACTCATATATGCGAAAAAATGATTACACATAACAAAAATTATGTTTTTAAAGTTAATTAACTACATTTAGTAAAATTAATTAACCCATTATTACTGTAATAAAATTCTTCTTGGTTCATTAAAATTAAAGCCAACTTTGTGAAACTACTCATGAGAATTGTGGCAATAACAATTTAGTGGTTGAGTTTTTCACTGGAAATGTTTCGTAATGGTTGGTTGGTGTCTTGTCTTGGACACGATTGTAAATAGTACCGAAGGTGGTGATGGTGAGGGTCGTTATTGAGATTTCTTCACAGTTTCGAAAAACTTATTAAAATAATTTGTAACGTTCATTATAAAGAAGTAATAGATTTTATAGCTACAGTTAATTTTAAAAAATAAGTTTCATCAGCTTCCTTAAGAACATGATGCTGAAAAACTTTATATTTCTTTCGTTAAGCAATGTAATTACAGTCCAGAGCAAAAACGATCAAATCAATTTAGTGCCCGAAGCGCTAATACCTTTAACGTGCTGTTACGAAAAGAAAATAAAGTTGTAAAGTTCCGAAAAGAAAATGTGTATTTACTTTCATTCCAGACACAAAGCGGAAAAATCTGATTTTTGAAAAAAATTATACAGGGAAGATATTCATTTTATTTTTTCTTTCTTTATTCCACTTAGTAGCGCCATCAGAGACGTTCATTCAATTTTCTCCAACTGACTGTAAGATATTGGATTTTATCTCGAATCGAATTCACAGTTCTCCTTCCTTGATAAATTCCTTTAAGGAAATGGGAGACATTTCTCTGTCTGGAATGAAATTTGGAACTTTGTACAAATCTCCTGGGCAAATGAAAAGTAGTAAGAGTTCCATTGACGTTTCTCACAAAAGATTAGCTTATTTAGAAGTAATATACATTGTACCTAATTACATAATTATGTCACATGATAAGGATTTTTACATTAACACATTTTTATAGAACAAGAGTTGGAACATTTAATTGAAAAAAAAACAGTCTTTTAAGAGACAATAATGATTGAAAAGTCTCCCTAGCAATTCCATCCTTTACAACTGGAAAAGGATGCGTAAATCACAGAGTTCCTACCCCAAAATTGAGATGCACTTCTTCATCAGAGCTTTTAGAATTAACGACATAAACTGTGGTTACTTACTGTGTGGAAGGAGAAAGTATTGAATATAGAAAATTTTTTGGACAGGCGATTTAGAGTTTAACTGTTAGAGAAAAACAACAGCGGAAGAAATTCGCTTGTCATGGAGAGACAAATCCAAATTATATAAATGGACAAATCCGTTCAAACCGATTGTAGGGGTGAAAAACAAATGGTCTCTTTGATTGGTCGAGCAGTCGGGAAAAATTTGTTTAAAATAACAATTTAAGAGCCCCAAAAGATTATTGAAATATGGAAAATAATGAAATTTTAGTGAAAAAAATGTATTGAAACCATTTATACAAATATACCTGCAGGGGGCATCACAAACACGAAACTGGTCAGATCGCGAGATGAAAAAGTTTAATGAAAATGCATTGAGATCATTTATGTTGCTTTTGTTGTTTCTGTTGCCACCTAGTCTCGTCTGTGTCAGATCGAGACCCACGAAATTCATCACGGCAAAGACCAATATTGTGCGCATATCGTTAACCGTAGCTTTGAGCACCATACAGGTGACAGTAGAATTTATCTCGGTTCCGCTTCAATTTTGAAAGAGAAAACTCTGGGAGAAGACACGGACCTCCCACATCTCTTCCCCTTCTTCCAACCTCACGAGAGGACTTGCGGCTCGACGGTTGTTTAAAGTACCCACATGCCGCAAAGGCACTATACATTTGCAAACATCCGTGACTTCTCCGGAAATCATACCCAAGTCCCACACCATAGCTGTCAGCGTCACTAACCACTATACCCGATGGGTGGCATAGTGGTAAGTGATACTGATAGCAGCACAGATTATTCATAAAATTAATGAAAACTAGAGCCATATAAATTTAGGGACTCAGAAGTCACTTATAAATGCTAATTAGGAGATAAACTCAAGTGTAGTACAAGGGGTGATCAAATGAAAAGGTACGAAACGACACGGTGGGTACAAATATAGACTTTATTCAAAATATACACCATAGGCCTGAGCACAACGATCCCACTGATGAACAAGCCGCAGGATTCCTTCTTCCCAGAATTCCTGTGGCTGTGACGAGACCCAGTCCTTCACAGTGTCCTTGAGTACGTCGTCCGAGTTGAAGCGCTTTCCTTTCAGGTGTTTCTTCAGTGGACCAAACACATGGAAATCGCAGGGTGACATGTCCGGACTGTAGGACGGATGGTCCAACGTCTCCCATTGGAACTTGTCCAGTTCCATTTGTGTGACTCTGGAGACGTGTGGACGCGCGTTATCATGGAGCAGAACCACACCCTCCGTGAGCAGCCCCGGTCTTTTGTTCTTGATGGACCTGCGTAGGCGTCGGAGTGTCTCACAGTACACATCGGAGTTAATGCTTTTTCTGTGCTCGAGTAATTCTGTGCTCGCATCATTTGGACGCCACTTTTTATAAGAGCCTTTGCTCTCTCCTGCGCGTGCGGGCACCCGCGCATGATCCGATCCCAGTCAGAGTCTCCAATGGCATCCCGAGATGTCTCGCTACATTCTCCCTTGGCGGAATATGCAAATATTTAACTGTTTCATTTTTATGTCGTTTCGTACCTTTTCATTTGATCACCCCTTGTATATGAAAAGCAAGAACCGTGTATTTGTGTGTGTATGTGGAGCATAAAAAAATATTGCTTCTTTACCCTTACATTTTCTATATTTCTTCCTTTCTTCCATAACTTTTCTTTCTTTTTACTCTTTTCTTTTTTAACTGGTATATAATATATTAAAACCCATGAAAGTCAATCTTTTAACCATCGAACTCACTTGTTTTCAGTCGCGAAGGTACAAAATTTAATATTTCATCATTTTTTCCCGAACAGCAACTCCCCCCCCCCTACTGCTCAGAAGGTATGCATAAAGCTATCATATTGCCTCTGTCCTAAGACACATGGGTGTTCGCAGTAGCTTTGTCATCATGGTGAAGAACACGTGGCTGAAGTTGTCGAGTTGTAGATTAGAGTTTTCATGCCACTGAAGACCCACCGTGTAGTGATTCAAAATTCTTCCATTGTTGCGGTGTGGAAATTTTGAGAAGGGATTCCAGCTCAGGTGTCGTCCTCGTCACTTGAACATTGTTCAAAATTACAAAGTCCATTGCCGATATCTTTCATATTGCTTTAGAGTGAGACCTCACGAAATGCTCAATCACTCACCCATGACACATGGTAATATCAACCATTTGCTAAAAAAATGGGGAAGGCAGGAAAACCGTACTTTATGTTCTGAGGAAAATATTTTTTAACATTTTTATTTATTTATTTTTATGAAAACTACCCTTTTTAAGGGTTAACAAGATGATTAAAATGTATATCCAAATAGTTACAAGGATTGCAGCTCATTCTCAATACTTCTTTCACTATCACATCGTAATTTCGGTATTCTCTTAATATTATCACATGTTTCACAATCCAAATACTCAGACTTAATAGAAGCTACATGTCTCATTAAAGTGGTCTTTGGTTAATATCAAAGAGACTTAAGGGAAATTTTGAATTAATTTTGTTAGAGAAAATTGTTTTAATTTTCCTTTAAGGGGGTCATTATTAAGTTAAGTCTTTTGTGATAGAAAACAAAAGCAAGAAAGATTTAATCGAAAATTGTATACTTAAGGGTTTCTTTATAATTGCCTTGTTGCTTTAAACACTTGTCATTGCGTTCTATACATTTTCCTAATCTACTCCTATACAAGTAAGCCACCAGTGAATAAGATGACTTTGTATAAATCTGATACAGAGATATCTAGAAATGGAAGGTAAAAAGTGTTATTCGTGAAATACCAGTCGCTTAAAATTATTGTGTCCATTACCGCTCACCGTATCCTACAGAGGGTCAGTCTGCTCGAGTTTCGGTATGGACGTTTTCCTGTTCGTATTTTAAATATTTTGAAATATCAGAGCATGAAGTCTCCTTACATTATTCAGATTTTTCAGTTGACGAAAAGTCATTAGAATTTTTCTCAAACTAACCTCAACGAAAAAATAGATTTACACTTTAAGGATTCAATCGAATCACCTGGCTCTAAGCTAAAATCTAAGCCTGTGAGTTCATTTTTGTGGTACAGGCATCTAAAGAAATAATTTAATTTTTTTCCAAATAAGATATTTAGATTTCCTGTATGTGATGTTAGAGGGCTCTAGGAGTTCTTCAAAGCGAAGTAAAGTTAAAATCATTTGAATGGTGTATATTTTTATTGGTTCATCTGAATTTACAACCAAAATAAACTTATTGCATAGTAAAAATGTGTTTGTGGAGTTTTTTTTTTGTTGCAAAATTGTGTTGTTTAATGTTCATTTAATTGCAATATATGTGTATCTTCATTTTTGTAAGTATTTCAGATTAGTTACAATGTCATTTTTTAGATTGCGCTATTTTTATAAGTAGCAACTCAAGGTTTGCAATATGGTGTTTCTCAGGGACAAATGTAATTCCGCCATTTTGATGCCCATATATGCTTCTGTTGATTTTCATTTTTCTTGATCTAATTTAAGCAACTTTTTGTTTATATTCTGGTTTATTTGGATGTGTTCTTCAGATTGAATTTTTCATAGACAGGTAAAGATGAATCTATAAAGTTTGCCTAAACCTGTATCATTGACCTTAGTCTGTAACTGTCCTCATGAGAATATTAGTCTTCTTAATTTGGTATGATTGGATAATTTTCTTATATTTTATCCATGTTTTTGAAGTTTTATTAAATTAGATTCTGGTTGTAAGATTTTTGTTCATTTTACATTAAATCCAATTTTGTTTTCACTTATCCCTTTACGACTCAATCCACACGATCGTGCGGGCAAGATAATCTTATACGTTTTTGCTTCTGGAATAGTCATATGTTAGAAAAGCATAAATCAAAGGATTGAGCGGGTTTGCACAAAGTGTAAAGTATCAGTTATTAGGAATAGATGGTGGTTGTAGTGTATGTGTTTTACTTTCAGCTGGGCAAATCTAGATTTGTTTACTAATACAATGAAAACACGTCTTCTTTCTATATGTCGTAAATAGGTAATTATCGATAAAAGTTTTCAAATTGCTTGGATACAAATTTTTGCTGTATGTTTAAATAATTGTAAAATAGTAAAAATATTAACTTTACTCCATTAATGTTTGTAGAACTCAGGATTTTGTTTCCCGCACAATCGTACGGGTTGGGCGTTACTTGAGTCACACTTCAACTGTAAAGATAAGAACTTTCCCAGTGAGTTTTCTTTTATGTTTTAGTAATTTTGATGGAATCATAAATAAAAATGAAATGTATAGTTATTTAACTAATACCAAATTTTCTGGGGAGTCACCGTGGTAGAGTCCCTAATTTTCTTTCTCTCGCTCTTTTTTGCAATTTCTTTTCTTTTCCATACATTTGTTGGGGGTATGACGCTTTTATCCGTTCCTCAGATATCTGCATCATTATCGTTTTTCTCCTCCCACCCTCCAAAGTTGGGGGCTTTCGGGTGGAATTTTATAAGGTATCTTTTTAATTTTTAAATTTTTTTTTAAATAATAAAGTTTTGTGTTACATTTTATTATTTAATATGGATTACTGTGCTTACTTTTTACCAAAAAGCTTTTCAAGTGTCTAAAAGGAAATGAATTCTCACACACAGAAGAGATTTTGCAATTGATAATTAGATCAGATTCTGAAAGTGATCTTTCGGATGATAACTATTCAGCAGATAAAGCATATGTGTGATGCATACTGGAAGGATAATCAAGTTCAGATTATATCGATGAAAAACCCCTTACACATATTTGTTACCATGGAAGTATTTGTTAATTTAAGACAACTTTGGATCATCCTTTACCATCAAAATCTCTTGTACTCGTTAATTTTATTGTTATAGCTGAAGCAAATTCTTGATTTCAGTGCAAACAAGATGTAATATCAAATGAAATTCCTTCAAATCTCAAAATTGATCTCTTAAAATTTAAGTTACATATAGCTGAAGTGCATTATCTACACCTATTAACAAAAGTATTTTAATTGATGATGAGGATGACACTGCTATAGTTCCTCCCGCAATAAGATCGAAGTATTTTATTCCGCCTGCTAAAAGCCCGAGGCAGGATAAAAGGCATGCTATTTACTGCCATTTTCGATGTGTTGATGACATTTCAAGGCCTCGTAAGTGCATATTTGAAAACTACTAAGGCAGTTCAAAAACATGTTGATAAAAATGCAGTGTTTATTTATACTTACCAAAAGTAAAAAAAGGACGATTTAAAGATTTTCAGAATAAATAAATAATGAGTCAACAAAAGAAGTAATTATACATCAATAATTTTTTTATTTATAACAATTTTGGTTGAATTAAGTTTGTTTCTTCTATCAACTTAGAGACAAAAAAAAAATGTATAACTCGTAAAATTTCACAGGTGATGATTTTAAAAGAAACGCCTAACCCGCACGATCGTGTGGGTACCGTCTACGTTCCAGGGTGGGAGAAGGAATTTTTTTAATTATTTTTTGCAGTTATTGGGGTTCATGTAGTATTAATAGCAGGAGAATTTAATGTTGAAAGATAAAAATATTTCGGGTTCTAAAGGGGGTTATAACTCCTCACATTTTTTTTGCTATCTCCTGAGACATTACTTAAACTCGATTGAAGAAACTCAGTAATTAATATTGAAACAGTGTTTTTAAACTAAGTTTCCTTTAACATCAAGACACCAATGCCTGTAATGACATTTGTTACAGATTGATTGCAGAGATAATTACGACAATTTTGTTTCACTTAGCCCAATTAAATCAAAAAGTTAAGAGTTATTAATGCGATTTGTTCTCTGAAACACCTAATTAAAAAAAAGTTATTATTCTTTTAAGAGGAGCAAACGAAAAAGAAGCCTTTCAAAGAATCGAAGAATCTGAAAATGGAACGAAGATTTCGTAAGTCATTTTTTTTTTTGACACTGAAAAAAATCTGCTTTATTATAGTTATCCAGGAAAATAATTGGTGATTAAAAGTACTTAAGATGTGGATTGATCTTTTTAAATCACAGAGTGATGTCGAGTTAATGAAAAAAAGCAATTTTTATTTAAAGAAAATATTTGTTAATTTACGAAGTTTGATTTCGTTTCTGTTACATTATTTAAATAAATTATTATTAGAAATGACAGTGTTAAGATAAATGAATTTTCTGATAAAAAGTAGCCACAAATAACTACATATAAAATGTTTCATTGCAATTTGGCTTATTGATTAACATATGATATTGAGAGAGAGTTATTAAGCCACACACATTATTATTTTTCTCTTTTAAGTTTTAATTGCTACAAGATATTTATTAGTTCTGGATGAAAAGGGTGTTCTATGTGTCCTTCCATTCCATTAAAAATCTTATTAAAAGATCTATCAAAGTCCGTGTTCAGGAAAACCTGTGCAAACGTGTTTCCCACAAGCATTGGAAGAGTGAGTGAGTGATTTTAAGGTTTATTGGTGCAAGAGCCGATTTCGGCTATACTGCGCCAAACATTTGTTTTAATATCTGTGGTCTAGACAGGAAGAGAAAGAAAGAATGAATTGAATGACAAGAAAGAGGGTCGAAAATAGAGAAGGATCACTAGGGTACCCCGGGTTCGTGAAGCCCATGTTTACCAAAGACAGTAAACCCCGTGGGAAAAGGAAAAGATCACTAGGGCACCTCGGGATTATGACACCCGTATTCACCTAAAGAAGGTGAGCCCCCTGAGGGGCAAGCATTGGAAGAATTCTATCCTGAATTTGCGTAATGGCAAAGGGTATAGACTGGTTGCTAAATTTCACTTATCCTCCGGACATGACCGCCTGCAAAATCATTTGTAAAGACTCAAAGTTTTCCTTCCCAATATCCTGTCTGTGCGGCTCTGGAGAAATCACGGACTCCATACATCTTCTGCACCAGGGGTGGCCAACCTTTTTGGTAAATGTGCCACTAGTTGATAAAAAAAATTATGCATGCCACTTGGAACTTTTCAGATAAAAAATATAAAAAGTATAAAAAATTTTATGTATCGGCTTATTGTGGGATTTTTACGCGAATAGTACATTTTCTTATTCAAGTCTATGTAGTGGACATTAAAAAATAATTTAATAAATTAGACAAACTTAGGTTTTATGTTTAAAACTTATATGAAACTTTATAAAAGTTTTATGGTTAAAACTTATATAAACTTATGTTTTATTGTTAATACTCATTTTGCAGTCCTGCCATTTAGATTAGGTATACAATAAAAATGAGTAATATGAAACATTATATTTTTCTAATTATTAAACAATCAATACTTGTTTAATGTGGTTTTTGATTTTGTAGATTTTTTAACAAGTCATCTATATTAGAATTAGGAAAATTAGGTTGTTTAAAGTGTGTGTCAATAATTTGAGTGATATTTCGATTGTATATTATGTCCATAATAGAAACGATTTGTTCGAAAACATATGTTGATTTAAACTTTCAACAATATCTGACAACAGAATCGTAAAAATTTGGAAAATTGCTTTTTGTACAAACTTTCACATTTCAGCATATTTCGGATACTTGCAGTTGAAATAAGTTACTTATATTTGCTTTTCAGAGTAGTATGGTGCTGCAGGTCCTTAATTTCGATGTGGATTGTAGGTGAGAAAAAACTAATGTGTCTCACAAATGAATTAAAAACGGATTGGTGAAAAGATCAGTATTTTGTGTTATCATTTTGAAAATCGTCAAACTTACTATTGAATGAATCATGCAGAGAGGATATTGAATTTTTAAACTTATCATATAGCTCGGAGTATAATTAACTTTGTTTGATAGTTCATGCATTAATGAGAAATGTTTCTCCAAATTGAGAAAAAAAAGCAAAAGTTTATTCACAAAAACCCATGAACCAACTAGATTAGGAAAATACAATCTTTCCCTTATAATATATTCATTTTAAATTATTTAAATGCTCCATAATATTCGTATGAAAATCTAAATCCCATAACCAGTCTTTGCAAGTATCAAGCTCTCACAGGCAGTATATTTTCCCTTCCACATATTTTGAAAAATTCATGCTTCCTCAAATTCTAAAATCTCTCGAGTGTCCTTCCCTTGGAAAGCCAGCGCACACAACAATGAAATATTCTACACATAATACTTTTCTTTTGTCATTCGATTAGTTAAGTGCATGTAAAATAAATTCTGAGGTTTTTTTGTATGGATCAACCACATGTCAATACAATTTTTTTAAAAAAATATTTATATATATATTTTTTAAATTTTTTAAATAAGTCTTTGCGTGTTCTGATATAACTCTACCGTGCCATAACGTGGTACGCGTGCCTCAGGTTGGCCATCTGAGAATGTTGTAGAGTCTACACTGTCCTTTCTGCTCTGCACAAGACGTTTCTCGCCGAGCGTTACTGGGAAGCTAGAGATACGCAAGATTGATAAACTCTGTTTCAGCATTTTTTTTTTGTGTTTTCGCGAGTTTGTGTGTTGACACGTTGGAGTTGGCAAGTAGGAGTTAGCATAGAGTCTCCGAGTTAGTTTGTTAGTTGAAGATTGAAAAATAATATGGAATTATTAAAAGTTCATAGAGTTGTCCTGGAAAACGGATTATTACTCCAGTGAATCCAACGACATTGATCAATCCCGATAAAGATCACCTGCAAGATTCCAGTATTGGATCCGATGCATAAAGAGTACAGGTATCGTGAGCTTGATTAATTAGAAGTTAGCTTATTAGTGTTCGTCGTAGTTATATTTGAGCGTATTTAAGCTATCTTAGATTAAGTTGAAGGTCCGTAGTACTATCTCCGTGTTATACAATCTCACCTCCACGCTCTACTTTATAATCACCTATCTTAATTAGGTTGTTATTGTGTCTGATTGATATTTTGGAAACAATAAATTAATTATAGATTGAAATCATATCTGATGATCATTCAGTTCCTACCACACACCTAGCCAGGTTTACAGGTAGACAAAGGGGTTCAGAGTCAAGTAGGAACCGACAAGTAATACACACTTATTGGCATAAAAATTTACGCACAAGGAATAGTTTTCAGGATGGAACAAATTTTTGCTTACTCAAGAACAACTTTGATGTAAGTGATTGCAAAGTCAAATATTGTAGAAATATTACAAATAAGCGGAGGCCTTAGTACCCTGGATAAGATTAGGATGTACTCTGTCTAACATATTTTATTAAAATGAGAATTGACACCTCCTCCATCATATCATTAGGGACTCTGGCCAAATATTTCAAAACTTTATAATAACTCTTTCAATTAAAGCATCTTACATAGCCATGTTATTAATCATAGTCACAGACACAGCAAAGCTTTGGTGGTTTTGTTAAAATTATCATAGCTTGAATCGGTTTGAGAAAATGTCATCTAACTTTGACTCTCTATCCTTTGAGTTGCAATAGATGTCTAGTCTCGGGATACCTTTTATATATTGGTATGAATTTTACAACTGAATACATTTAAGAAACATAACTATTTGCATGAGGATAATAAGTCTTTTGCAGACAAGTATATTAATTTTGAAGAAATGTTACATAGTTGCACAAAATCATTAAGAATTAAGTTGTCACTTTCAAAGAATATTTTATCTTTCCTATGACGACTCTTAAGATTATTTCGATACTTGAGCCAAACCAATTCATTCCACAAAGATTTTGAAATTCATTTTAATAATGACCACCTTCACGGTAAAGAAATTTCGGCGAAATGCTCGTATACCTTAACCCTTTCACAACGCCTTTTTATTTTATTTGTCTTTGTAATGCCGAAGAAAGCTCTCTTAATGTAATTGTCTGGAGCGGAATGATGTCGTTCCGTTCTCACCCTCCATCGATTGGATCCAGACTGCGGTTCGGAAACAATTTACTCGAAAATTGCCTTCCATCTGGACATTCTCTCCAGCAGTTTATTTCTGGTTCGAACAATCATATCCTTTGTTTTTTCTCGCGAAGACTCGAGGAAAATTAGGTCCCAGCCTCGGGAACGGAATGTTTTCGTTGACAAGAGATGCATTACTTTCCTCCTGGATTTATTCAAGTATTTTTAATTCGTTATGAAGGGACGAGTAATCTCAGAATGTAATGATTATTATTTTCATTCAAAAGAACTGTTTTCTTAAATATCACGACAAGTTTATGCATTTCATATTCTGTGTGATAATAATATAAAAAAAGATATTTATGAGACGAAATTATAACAAAAAAAAACATTTTTTAGCTTTGATGATGTTATATTTTTAGTAACAAGTTGCTAATACTTCCAGGTAAGATAATGAGTAAAATAATATAAAGCGGATATAAGATAATTATTATATGATTGATTTGTTTTTATTTATGCAGTGTTGCAGTAAATTTAATTAATTATTCAAATTTCTGTTGGCAGTGGTCTTGCAGTTTTGACTAGTTTAGTGTTCGTACTGTGCAGCATTAAAAGTGACGCGTCAAGAAGGAATTAACTGTATGAAATGATAATCGTTATACGTTATGTACCAGTATATGAAAATAAACACTAATAGTATCATATGAATTGAACACTTTATTAAGGAAATACTTCAGGTCGAATAAAATAATTATAATAGACTATACCATCTATGCTTTAATGCATTCTGTTATCTCGTTGGCATTAGCTCATAGAGTTGGCGGAAGTCTTCTTCATAGACTTCTTGACATACACATTTTATCTGGAGGGATTTAGAAACGGTTTAGTATTTATGTTTCTTAAAATAAAGATTAAAGTCCTATAAAATTGCGAACTACTACCAATTTTATTAAAAAATGTGCTTTTGAGACATTTTCGAAGAGAAACAAACAAATATTTTGATGTGTTCCAAGTTTTAATATTATATATATATATATTGCACTTCGTTTTACAAACTTCACATTTAGAGTAATAGAGTTAAGACATATGCACGCTAAATAATTACAAAAAATTGATGAAAAATAGTGTGGAAATTATTTTTTTTGTATTATTATTACTTAAGGGCTTCAAAAAGTAATGCAAAAAGAACTCTAAATGGCGTGCAAACTACTCGTATGAATAAAAATCCGTTTGACGATAACGAAAACAATCACAGTACTCAAATGGGGCCGGCAGATAGATCTGGTTCTCTACTATCCAAAAAGTTTTTAATGTTAATTTAAAAGGTGTTAGAGTAGATCGTCGTTTATCCGAATCAATTGGGACCGTACAATGTTCGGATACACGATTGTTCTGATAACCAAAAATCGAATGTGACCGGACACTATACGAATATTGAAAATTATCACATGCGGCAAACGTGCTTGAAGAAAAAGCAAAATAGCTGAAAAATGTCCTAATTTTACCTTTATATTGGGGGGTGGGGATAATCAATTATTTTTCGTTGTACCACTGTACACCTTCGTTTTTTGCTGCAAGGTCTCTTATTCTCGTGAGCAGCAGTAGTTGAGTAGGACAGCACTCTGTTGTTCGCACCACTCCATAGCTGTCTTTAACGCAAAAAACGCGTCAGCATTTGATGGAACCTTGCTATACTTTCACTGTTGTTAACCTCAACTTCATCCGTTTCATCGTCAACAGGGTCAGATTCCTCTTGCACGGAAGTCACAATCTCGTCATCATTTAGCATTTGAGATCCACAGTCTTCTGCATCGCATCCAGGTCTTACTTCCAGGTTTCTACATCAACAAAACTCAACAAAAAAGCTCGCATACACCCCTCACTTGAAAACAAATTGACCTAATATTCCAAGCAGATATTCACCAAATCACACAACTGAAATTTTTCAAGTATCCCACACCTTGGGTTTTCCCGTCACTTTTGGCCTCACGCGAAACAACTGTTGAGCATTGCACTGTTCGAAAACATATTCATAAACAGTAAATGCAGTTGCCCCCCCCCCAAAACTGCCTCGGATATTTGACGCTTCGGATAATAAATGTTCGGATAAACGACGCTCTACTGTATTTCACTTAATATTGTGATTCTGTCATATATATATACATATTTATATTAATTGTAATTATTTAATAAAAAGTAACCAAAATAAAATTTTTCTGTGATGAACTAAGTAGGAATTGACTTTATTATTTTTTTTTTTTGTAATACATGCTTTAAGTTTTTTCATTTTTTTTTTTTTGTAATACCGGAATGATGTATGTTTGAGTATCGACCGAAAAATCGGTAATTCAAATCTCGTGTTCCAAGATAAGAGCCCAAAAGTCACACAAACAACTTATTCTTAATACTTTATACTAAACTGGGAAATAAAAATATTAGTATTGCTTTGAATCTGAATATTTTTCTCTTCATTTGTTTAGTATCGCTTTTTATTCTCAGTGTTGGCAAAAAGGTACCAATTATATTTAGCGACTCTATTTTTTAAAGTTTTTTTTTTTAAACTGAATCTTTAAAAACCAATTCCAGAAAATCAAAAATTTTCGAGTGAATCCTTTTGTTTGTGTTTTTATAAGCCGATTTCTTTACCACTTCTTTACTATAAACAAAAATCATTTCCACAATCCAGTGCATGAAAAATCGATATTTTTCGCCTACGGAAAAATGAATTTTCTCGTGCCAAGAAAAAAATTATAATAAAACGATGAATCTGATTTGAAACTATTTGCTTTACAAACACAAACCCTCCATTTTTACATTCTCTTTCCTCTCCCTAATGGTGCCATCAAGGAAATTCGTTCCATTTCCCCAACCGATTGAAAAATATTGGATTTTATCTCCCCAATCGAATTCGATGGTGCTCTCCTTTTGTCAATTCTTTCATGGAGGTGAGAAATACTTTTTTCTTCCTGGATGAAGGTTTGACTGCGTGTGGGTAAGCCTTTTTAGACTAATAAAATTCTTCCAAATCCAGATGGCATTTTATTTGAAAAGAAACCTCTTATTGTGTCACAAACGAATCGATTTCGGAGGAATATGAAAAATAATTTACGGCACAATTCGCTATAAAGAGAAAAATTCTTATTTATTCCCATTCAAAGAGGACAAAGAGTCTTAAAGTCTCTACCAATAATAACGCATGTCTGACATGGGTTTAGAGCAAAGGTTTCAAACGTTTTACAACTTCTTTTAAAATAATTTTAACTTACCACCTCCCACCACAACCCTCACTGAATATCCAAACTAATGAATTTCCATTCTAAAATATGTTTGCATTGATGCTAAAATGAGAAAGAAAAGGTAACATTTACTGCGTTATATTAGTAAAGTTTAAATACATGTATATAGTTTTTATTTATATATTTGTTTTAGTGGATCCTCATGAGTTTTTCCTTAATTAACCTTTAAGGCTACTGTATGGAACCTTCTCCTCATGTTGATTGAGATGGAAACCACGCTCATTAACCAGATTACAGGATGGGGAGAGGATCCGAATGCATTAGTGATTGAGAGGCTGTTATAATAAAATATACTAGCTGAATTGCTCCAAGTAGGCGATAGGAAACGTACTTCCGACGCAAATAAATGGTCTTAAAAATCAAATTAACTTAAGGTAATAAGGTAAATGAGCTTCCCCCCAAATTGAATAGTTATATGAGCTCTTTATGGAAAGAAGCGAAGGAGATTCACGATGAGGTAGTGCTTGGCTCTTCTTTATGAACTTAAAAGATGATCATTTTGAATACAAGGTGCAATATGTTAAATTTAAAGCTGAAATAAAACTAAAATTTTTTCGCTTAAAATTGAATTACAATGTTTTTCGTTTAAACTCCCTAAAAAACTATATCAGAATTTATTGTCATGACTAAGTACATAAATTTGATCGATTGTCACTATGGGTCTATTATATAGGCATAAATCAAATTTTTTCTTTCTTTTACCTGGAGAAAAATTCCTTTAAATTGATGTATTTCCAACTGCGAGCAATTTCATGGAACATCGTTTCAAATCAACTACACTAAATAAAGAAACTTTTTCAAAATTGTTACAGAAACCATTTTTCCTTGTCGATAGACTAATGTCTATGACGTCATTTGTTAAAGATAGATTGTGGATTCAATCGTGACACATTTGTTTCATTACGCTCGACTCAATCGAAAAGCTAAGTAATACAAATGGATTTTGTTGTGTGGAAGAACCACTTAAAAAAACTTTGATGTTTTTCGAAAGAAAAGTAAAGGAAAATTTCGATTAGAAATCGATTAGATGGAAAGAAAGAAAGTTAATAAGAGAATAATTAGATAATGGTGATAGGAATCATGTATCACGTTTTAACACAAGATGGTTATTCATTTGAATTATCCGGGAAAATGACACAGAAAGAAAAATCTGGAGTTATTCGTCTAAGACAATCAGAGAATAGGAAAAAAAATTGGAAATGCTCAGGAAAACAATATCGAATAAATTTTTCTTCTCGGGATGTATGTAGTTGCGAAAACCACTCAAACTGATTCTCGATTATTGTAAATGTTTCTCGCTTTCTATATAAAAAGTTTTTATATATGTCTATATAGAGTAATCAATTTATTTATACACACTATAATAAAAAAAACCCGAAGCACCAAAAAGGAGTTGCCTGTTCGTAATGAAATTTCGTATGCAAAGACATTGTAACGAACATGCAAATTATTAAAATTTGGTATCCAATGAATGAATAGCGGGATCTACAGCGCATAGGAACTGCGCACTCAGCAGGTGTCTATAAGATGCGATTCTCAATCTGATAGTCAAAATTTCCATTGCGTTCCGATTTAGGATACCTTTCAACGACTGAAAATATGCCTCGCCTCAGAATTCGAGCTCATTACGAGCAGCTGTCAGAGTTTGGAAGAGGTCGTATCATTGGATTAAGAGAGATGGGTAGGGCAAATCGGAGAATTGCTCGTCATATGGGTGAAAGTGATGCGGCGATTAGAAGTTGCTGGCAAGAATGTGTGGACAGTGGCAGATTTCAGTGTTATGATGGTAGCAATTGGAGGGTCACATCAGATTAGGAGGAGAGATTGATTGTCAGATCAGCTGTCAAAGCATCTGATTCATCGTTATCAACCATCAGATGTACAACCCGCACACGAGTGTCCACTATGACCATTCACAGATGGCTGATTGAGTGAAATTTAAGCTCGTACCAACCTTTACGCCACCTGCCACTCACGTCTGCACACTGTCGAGCCAGATTACTGCAGTGCTTGCATCTATCAGGTGGAAATCATGCTGAATGGGAACGTATAGTGCTTAGCGACGAATCTCGATTCCAACTGTGTCCTGACGATCATCGAAGACGTATCTGTAGACTTCCAGGGCAGCGTGCAGATCCTGCTTTCACATTTGCATGCCACACAGGCTCTCAACCAGAAGTTAAGGTCTGGGGTGCCAGTTCTTTTTACAGCTGGCCTCCTTTGGTTGTAATTAGAGACACTTATAGCGCATCGGTACGTCGATGACATTCTGAGAATTGTTTTGCTACAGTTCCTTTTGCAATACCCTGGCATAATTTTTCAGCAAGATAATTTCAGACCATGTGCAGCATGTGTTGCCTTGAACTGTTTTACAGATTGTCAAATACTTCCTTGGTCAGCCAGATCACCATATCTCTCTCCAATCAAGAATGTAAGGGATCTGATGAGAAAGCGATTGCATCTAACAGGGAATGTTGATAACATGGACCGACAATTGGAGTAAACGTAGCCAGAAATACCACAGGAGATCATCAGGGTGCTTTATCGCTCTATACCACGTCGTGTGGCAGCTTCCATCCAGACTAAAGGTGGGCCAACACCTTATTGAGTTCGTTACTTTGTAACTCTAAAATAAATCTATCATTTTTTTTCTGGAAGTTTAATCATTTTCTATTCAGTACATAATCTTTCGACCCACCAATTTTTGTCTCTATCGAACAACTCGTTCTTGGTGCTTCGTTTTTTGTTATAGAATGTACTTAAGGTATACTTAGAAAAATAGGTCGTAAGAAGTTGAATTAAACTGAGCAGGAGCGAATAATTATTTTCTTCCACCCTTCCTCTAACCGTTCAGTGCTTTCTCGAAAAATCCGCTTACGTCGTAGATCATGATGTTACGCTAGATTTCTCTAGTAATTTTCGGAAGCATCCATATGGTTACCAAGTTGCTAAATTTGGTCTCCAAAAATGATGCTTACATGCTAACAGCACACGATGTAGACCAATTTTTCAGAGCAGAAATACTAAAGTGAGAAGAAGATCCTGAATTGTGGTATAGATTTATACAGTATATGTCTCATGGGCCACACTTGAAGGAGTCTTTTTGTTGGAATACTGAAACAAAAATATGTAAGAAGGAATTTCTGAAATCTTTCATTCAGGCGACAGATGAGACAAAGTCGGGTTTTCCACAATACAGACACATAAACAATAGAGCAAATTGCAATGCCTACTATGGAAATAAATATATGGCAGAATTATAAACAAGGGCACTTCAATAATCGTACCTTATAATCGGTATTTATTGTGGTGTTTTAATTTTTAAAAAAAAATTGTACTGCATAATACATGTAAATTACAGTTTTACAATTTTAGCAATGAGTAGAGGAACAACAATGAGTATGTATGTTTTGTGCGAAGATAGGTCCACCACATTAGGCGAAAGTGGGACGTCTCCCTGTATAGTTTTAATAAAATATATAAATACGCCTTTTAAAGGATCATGTTAAAAATACCGTAGAAATTATTACACATAGTTTGTGGTGTCTGTTACTGTAGGTCTGCTCTTTCTTAATCATTTGTAGATTTCAGGGGTGTATCTCTCTTTTATAAATGTTATTAAAATAACTTCAAATCCTAGAAATTCTGTGAATATTTTATTCACAATAATATGCTTGTTTAACGTACATTTGCTGATACAACTCGTTGTTGGAATGAACTCAATGATTGTTTGGTAATGACGCATTATGCATAACACGAAAGCTGTTGATCATAGACCTTGTAATTTTGACCAAATTCAAGTGACGGAGACAACACTTGTGCTTGAACTCAATTCTCCAAGCTTCTACGCCATGCCACAGTGAGAGTGCGACAATGACTATGCTACAGTGAGTTGATGCGCATGAGCTCCTTTAAATGGTGGGGTTTTTAGTAGTAACAAAACTCGAATCACAAGTGAAAACAAAGAGTCGATAGAGAAAGCTTGAATCTCGACTATGAGTTCGTGACTATAACTTCTCAACTACATCTGCCTCAGAATTAATCGAATTTTAGGAATAATAAGGACAACTTACAACATATTTTTGCAAGCGTTAGCTACATAATATCTTTTTGAAACAAAAAAGAGGAAATTATTACAACAATTGTAAGAAATTACAATGACAAACATAATATGCAAAATAATGGTACAATGTAATGAAGACAATACTTTAATTAGATTTAAACTTGGTGGTAGTCTTAAGGCTATATGGTAACCAAAACAATCATCAAAGTATCATAATTGTTTTTATTCTCTTATATGATATCTCGAATCATTGTAAACATGCCTACAATATTTCAAAGCTTTACGTGCATTGTTTATTACGCTATGGAGCAATTTTTGACCCTGTGTGGACAGCAGACTAAACAAAACAATTCAAAACGCATCGTGCTGTTGTCGATGGGTGCCTTGATTTTCGAGCAAGTTTTCGGGCAGTTTAGTGGGCAAAAGCTGGAAAGATATTTTTTGAACATTATCGTCTACCGTGTGGGTAAGAAGGACTGTAAAGCCCCCACTTGTGGACAATCAAATAACTTCCCAAATAAATATTTCATCCAAGTCACGCTGAAACTGTAACAATATAAGATACACCATCAAGATCATAAAACAACCAAATTGTTGGATAGGGTCTCACCTAATTTTATTCTCTGCCGCAATTGTTTCTATTCTCTGTCACAAAATGACGGGGGGGGGGGAGGAAACGTCCCCTTGATGAAAGTATACTGAGCGAAAGACGTCATTTCGTTCTTTTATCGATCGGAGTTACGGATACAGGCAGTGATTCGGAAACAATTTGCTGGTATATTGCCTCCCATCTGGGAATTCTCCCCAAGAACCACTGCTTCCGATTCGGAACAATGAAAACTGTTGCTTTTTACCGGACTATATCCTTTCGCAGGAATCCCGAGCAATTTCGAACTTGCTTTTTGGGGATTTATGCAGTCCTTTGCAAGTATTGTTAATTGTGGTCTGGTTAATATAAAATTATAAATAATTCTGTAGATCTGTCAGAGGAAAAAAATTAAGAAACAAGGTAAATAATAACATACTGGAAAATTCACAAAGAACCCATTTAATATGTCTCTTTAAGTAATAAAAAGAAGAATATTTTTAACAAGTGTTTAGTATCACTTCGAATGGTTTCGATACAAGGTTAAAGCGAGAACATTCTTCTACCTCGCATTCCATACAGAAGATAAGTGGTCATGGATGCCAATTCCCAGCCGTCCAGTCGTCTCCTAGTGCCAACGAAGCCTTTCACGTAGAGAGGCTAATGAACCTTAAATCTGTCGAAAGGGAAAATATTTCCGTTAGTGTGGTGTTGAAGTTTGGAGAGGGGATGTAATCTCCCAGGTATCGCGTTTTTGTCATTCGTAGCACCTGGAGTACCCCAGGTTCTCAATGGTAGTACGGAGTTCATCCTGGTTACTTTTTTTTAGAAGATATGAGTAAATCACTTAGACTCGCGCGCGCGCGATTGTTCAGTGAACATTGTTTTTTAATTTACACGAATGGAATGAAGTTTTCCAAATTTTCCTAAATGTTACACAAGCCATAATACCTCTGCTTATATACTCGATTGTGTGGAGTTTTTAAAACAAAACTTTATTTCCAATTTCTTAATGTATGTGTGTGTGGCTCTGGAATTTCTTAATATGCAATAATTGATACATTTAATCTCTCTCTTTTGGTCGTTAAAGACTTGCAGTAACAATAGCATGTATAAAATGAAAGAAATGTTTAATTTTTTAAAATAGAAAACTGGGTAGAGATTTTAAAGTATAAATGTTTAAAGAAAGTTCACATGTTATTTCATAACGATAGGCAAATAATTACCGTATATGTCCAAAATAATTCATACAAACTGTCCTACATATCATAAATGTCCCTAGAAAATGGGCATAAATACATTATATCAATTATCTTAGACCTGTAGCAACCAAAACACAAATTGTGTAAGCAAAATTGCTGAAAATGCCTACTTTTCATAGACCGTCGATGGACTGCTCGGGTATTTTCCCTTGAGATTGGACTCAGTCATCAAACCGTGTGGCTCATAATGAAGAAATGTCTGAACATCAAGAAAATTGCTACCCGTTGGATTCCACATTAACACAATTAAGTTTAGAAGTGGGAGCAGTATACACGGTCTTGCATCCACTGGAGACATACTGCAATGAAGAAAACACATTTCTGCAGAATATTGTTGCCATTGAGGAGATGTAGACACGAGCCTTTGGGCCTGAATTAAAGCGTCAATCAAATTAATGGTGTCACCGAGGTTCACTACCTCCATAGAAATTTTGACAGGAACTCAATCGGGAGAAGGATATGCTGATTGGGGTATGTGGCTGTGAGGGTGGGATTCTTACGCATGCTGTGTTTACAGTACAAATAGTCAACGCAGAATACTATTGACAATATCTAAAGCATTTTATGAGTCCGGTGATGTGGTGCAAACATCCCCGTTTATTGCAAACCAATTTCCCTATCGTGTTGCCTGACAACGATCGTTGACATGTCACCAAAACTGCCCCTCTCTTACTTTAAAAATGACATTGGGAAATCTTGGAACACCTTTCCTATTCATATGACATAAGTCATTGTGACTTCGATCTTTTTTCGAAGCTGAAGTAACCTCTCCTAGACCATCGATTTAATGACGCTTCATGTGTACCCAGCGCATTAGGTCGCTCTGTCACGGACATCAACAATCAACACTTTGCGAATAGTCTGCAAAGCCTTCCCGAACTTTGTCAAAAGGTTTTAAGCTTTTTTGGAGACCACATAGATGGAAATTAACTCAAATGTGTACTTTTAAGTTCCTTAAAATGGATTTATACCTGTGTTGCCATTACTTAATTCACAGCCCTCGTACTTGCAGACACTCAGAAATAGGGCACTAGACACTATGTTGAGGTCTCAGTTCCAGAGATCACAAAGACTAGTCCGGAAACTTTGCAGAAAAAGGTTTACATGTTCAAAACTAAGAAATGTCTCGCGTTAGGCTACGAAGTACTAACTAGTACATGAATCTAATTTTCAAAGGGAAATTCTCTTCAATACTAATCGCTGTAATGGACAGCTACATATTTCCACACACAGACTCATTTCCCCCTCTATCGCATTCAATTTTATATTTTGGAACTAGCCCGCTTAATTCGTTTCTTCTGTAAGATTAAACTTCTAGGTATCCGACTACTTGCGACAACTTTTTTTTAAAAAAATGGAGACATGGGGAATTTTTTGCTGTTTTTAGATTTGTTTAATATATTTCAGGAAAAATATGCTAGAATTAAGAAGAGAAAAATAAATTATTAGTACTAAAGTGGGAAAAAGGTAAAAATTTACAAAAAATAACATAAACGCGGCCCATTCTTTACCAAAAGTTGATGAACAAATGTTCAGTTTTTCAATTTTGTAGTGTTTCTATGCTATTCATGTTTAAAATGACCATCATGATAAGAGATTTTTCTATTTTTACAAAAACTAGAGAATTTTATCTCTGTTATTATATGAAATTGCTCAATAAAATCATTATATCCATATAAGGGCCTGTAAATTTTTAATAAAACAGTGATAGATAAATCTGAAGGTTAAAACACTTCTACTATTATAAAGAATATACACACAAATTTCAGAATTATTTACAAAACCTTTTTAGCCGTCGCTGTCCCCCCCCCCCGTTTGAGTATTTTCAAAAAAGCACATTTAGAGTAAAATGTGTTTTAAAGTATGACACCTTGTTTAAAGTAATGGCATCTGGTTTTACTAAAGCGCTTGTAGTTTTTGTTCCAGCCAACTGAAAATAATAAACTTTGTATTTTTATAAAGCTAATAAGATGGTCTATAAAACAAAATCATAAAAAAAAAATACTTATGAATTTTTTGGCAAAATTCACAATTTTAGGGTAGTTGGATATCTTAAGTAAATCTTTAACGAATATTAGCCCATGTTAGTTTGAGAGAGATACTCACGTGATAGCCAAATACCATTTAATATATTATGCTTTTATTATATGCGCCTATATTATGCTTTTTAATGTCGTAATAAAAAAAACCCAGTTCAGTTTTTTCAATATATCTATCTGTTATATGTTACTGGGATCACATCGTCTGTAAATAATTCTACTCCTAGTCAGAAAACTGAAGATGATAAAAATCTATTAGTAAGTTAGCCAGATGTATTAGTGAACATTTTACTTTAAATATATTGCATTATTTTTTTTGTTTAGTAAACTGAGTTACATAAAAGTAAGGAACTCATAAAAGAATAAACATTGCATTAGAGGCATCAAATAAGTAACAAAAAATCCCTTCCTCTAATGAAAAGAGATAGAAAAACTAACAAAAAAATTGCAACAAACAAGAGCAGCGAATTTTTTCTTCTTTTGCTCTCTGGGAGAGAGATTAGTTTTTCTGTATCGGTATGTGAACATTAATCAGGACCTGTTGGTTTCGGCATAGAGATAAAAATAAGCAAATAAGTAAATACTGGAGAACGTGAAGCAATGATAAGCAATGTGAAACTGATGAGGTTTCCCCCTATCCTCTAAGACGACGTAGTGAAAAACATTACATGGTTACAAAGAACCTCGGAATTTTTTTGTCTATTAACGCGTGTGTACTGTAGTAGTTTTAAAAGCATATAATGAGTTTTATGTTTAAATTTTATTTCCTATTAAATATCGAAGAAATGAAAAGAAACGTATTTTTAAAGGTTTAATGATGCTTATATTGATTATCTTTGTTAAAATGACTAGAAGATTTTTCCAATTCCATTTGTAGACCGGTGTTTTTGCAATATTGGTGGCTGAAATAATCAATCATTCATATATTGATTCAGTCCTTGCAGATAATGAATGTCGATTTGTTATTTGAAAACACGCGTTTTCATGTTTTTTAATTAAGGAATTTTATTTAAAAATCTACTAATACTATCTTGGAGCTAATTAAGGTATCCGACTAGTTGCGACAACTTTATTTTAAAAAAAGGAGATATGGGGATTTTTTTTTGTTATTTTTAGATTTGTTTAGTGCGTTTTAGGAAAATGTGCTATAATTAAGAAGAGAAGAAGAAATTATTGTTATTAAAATGGGAAAAATAGGTAAAAATTGACAAAAAATAGCATAAAGGTGGCCCATTCTGCACCAAAGGTTTATGAACAAATTTTCAATTTTTTCAATATATTGTATTGCGATATTATTCAATTTTGAAATGACCTTCAGGATAAGAGATATTTTCTTTTTTACAAAAACTAGAGCACTTTATCTCGGTTACTATATGAAAATGCTTAAAAAGACAGTGATTATATTCTCATAAGGGACTGTAAATTTTGTAATAAAACAGTGATTGGTAAATCTGAAGGTTAAAACAATTCTACTATTATACAGAACTTACGCAAAAAAATTCAGTTTATTATGTTCAAAACATTTTGAGCTATCGCTGTGACCCCGTTTGATTATTTTCAAAAAAACACATTTCAAGTAAAACGAGTTTTGAAGTATGACATACGTATTTATCTTGCTTAAAGTAATGGCATCTGCTTTTACTAAAGCACTTGTAGTTTTTGTTCTAGTGAACGGAAAATGATAAACTTAGTATTTTTACAAAGCTAATAAGATGGTCCACATAAAATAAAATCATAAAAAAATTTGTCAAGTTTTGTTAAAATTTACAGTTTTAGTGCAGTCGGATACCTTAAGCTCAATATATTCCAAGATTTGCATCTTTCATTAAATTTTAAAGGTAATAAAAAAAAGATCCACTCTTAACTATGCCATCCGATTGATTAATTAATTTTTCTTCATGGCCGATATAGGTAATCGGTCATGTTCGTGAATTTGCGGTTTGCCTTTAATCTTTGATTTGAGTTGTAGCACTACCACAGAAAAATTGCCATGAAGAAGGACTGATGCACATTAAATCTGTCGAGGATCGAAGTCCTCCTGTTGGCCTGATGTGGAAGTTTCGAGGGAGAGATTCCAACTAAAATGTCATTCTCGGAACTTGAATGCGACTCAAAATTAGAAGGCCCATCATCAACAAACCTCGCGTTGCTACAGAACGCGACGTAAATCAAAGTCAATCAATTTAACAATTTTCATATTATAACTTAATTATTATTGGAAGCATTCATTACGTTATAGCTACATATTGATACATCGAAGATAATCCAGTATAGTTTTCCCGGTCCCTTTTTCGAAAGAAATTTTAAAATATGAAGAGAATAAAAAGATAGAAGGGAAAATCTGGTATATAATATTTTACCGTATTTCGTGACATTTCAGTAATACTTGAAAACAACAGAAATGTGTACATTTCATTATCCGTTTTAGAGGTGTGTTTTTGATGTGGCGTTTGAAAGAATTTGGATGTTTCTGTAAAATCAATATCTATTTCGGTGCTTTTTTTAGGGCTTCTGAAATTTAACTCATTAACACAGCGCTTCTCAAACTTTCAATATCTGTGACCCAATTTTCAATCGTAATTTTCATTCCACTCCTCTTCTAAAATAACAAAGTATTGAATGTAATAAAAATGTACTTTAACGCTAAAACTACAATACGACTTTAATTATAAACCATACAAATTATCACGATAAGTATTAAATATTGTATTTTGCAAACTCATGGAAGACATTGCTAATAATTAAACTTATTTTTAATGTATTGATAAATTAATTATCAAAAACATTGTGCAGTACTGATTCATTTATAAATATATTTAATCAGTGTAAGTATGTATTTAATTTTTATTTTGTCAGAATATATTTTAATTTGCTTCCTTTCAGTAAATTAATAACTACTTTATATATATATATATATATAAATCTTTTATTTTCGACTTTTCAATATGCTCGCGCCCCCCACAATTTAAAAAAATGCTGCATTAACATGTAAGCAGTTTTGCCTTCTTTGAGTTGTAAGACTCAAGATTTAAAACTTAAGACACTCTTTGAAACTCAGGCATTGTTTTGTTCTTTACTTAAATGAATGAATAGAAAAATGAGAGAGACGTTCAGTTTTGACCATACAACGGCAGTTTAAGCTAATTTTTATCTGCTGAGGCAAAAACTCTTAGATAATTTTCGTAATTCTATCTAAACAAACGTAGAAGTCTCACACATATAGATTAGGTACTTTGCTCATCTCTGAAGTAAAAAAAAAAAAACTATTTTTGTAGTTGCCATAACTTAAGTTCAAAGATTGTTAGAGCGAAGCTAATTCATGAATACCAGAATTTATCACGAATTTAATACATAAAAAGTAATGTGTTAGCTCTGTTATTCTAGAAATTCAACGTCAGAAATTGCAAATACTTTACGAGAAGCAAGTTAAGAATATGTAAGTCAGTAGAATAATTAAACAATAGTAAAACGAAAGAAAAGGGAAATGTATGCTTAGATCTAACATGAATGATATAAGACCCTTGGAACCTGTATTTTAAGCCTTTTAGAATGACGATTAGGAAGCATTTAAAAATATTAAACCTGAAAATTTAAGAGGCACCAGTACAAAAACTCTCGCAGGATTCTTTTTTTTTCAAGTCTAAGAAAAAAATATACTAAAAAAAGTTATGTTAAAATCTAATTTTTGCGAATCGTAAGTAGAAATATAGCATACCATCAGAAATCACTTTGGTTATGAAGAAAAATAATTTTCATTAAAGTTAAAGTTGATCTCTTCAAGTCTCAGTAACGTAGGGGAGGATTTTGAGTAAAACTATCGTGATAAAACGTGCTCATGAACTTATTGCCGGCGTGTTATGCGCTGAAACCGAAGCACCAATGCAGATCCATTATGTACAGGGGCTTATGCATGTTAAGGTATCCGATTACCTTAAAATGGTGAATTTTGACAAACATTGACACGCTTTTTAATGATTTTATTTGATAGGACATCTTATTAGCTTTATAAAAATACCAAATTTATTATTTTCCGTTCACTAGAACAAAAGCTATAAGTGTTTTAGTAAGAGCAGATGTGCCATTACTTTAAGCAAGATGTCATACTTTCAAACGTGTTTTACTCGAAATTTTTTATTTGAAAATGCTCAAACGGGACCAGTGATTGCTCAAAAAGATTTGAAAATAATTAACTGAAATTTTTTGAGTATGTTCTGTATAATAGGAGAAGTGTTTTAACCTTCAGATTTATGAATCACAGTTTTATTACAAAATTTACAGTTCTTAATAGGAATATAATCACTGTTTTTTTTAAGCAATTTCATATAACAACTAAGATAAAGTGCTCTAGTTTTTGTAAAACTTAAAATATCTCTTATCCTGAAGGTCACTTGAAAACAGAACAACGTAGCAACATATTAGAATTGAAAAATTGAAAATTTGTTCATAAACTTTTGATGCAAAATGGGCCGAGTTTATGTTATTTTTTGTCAATTTTTACCCATTTTTTTCCCATTTTAGTTATAATAATTGCTTTTTCTCTACTTAATTTTAACATATTTTTCATAAAATGTACAAAAACAACAAAAAAGTCCCCATAACTCTAAATTGACGTAACCAGTCGGATACCTTAAATCTATTGAGGTTGACATTTCTTCCTCTAGCTAGTTTAGAGTTTCTATGAACACGGTTCGTATTATGAGGTCTGACTCCGAATTTTTCCTTTTTTGAATGACAGTATTTTTCATAAAATGTTACTAAATGAACAACAACAAAAAATAGAATCCCCCATAACTCTAAATTGACGTAACCAGTCGGATACCTTAAATCTATTGAGGTTGACATTTCTTCCTCTAGCTAATTTAGAGAGTTCCTCATATGAACACGGTTCGTAATTATGAGGTCTGACTCCCGAAATCTTTTCCTTTGCTTTTGAATGTGACATATTTTTCATAAAATGTACTAAAAAACAACAAAAAAAATCCCATAACTCTAAATTGACGTAACCAGTCGGATACCTTAAATCTATTGAGGTTGACATTTCTTCCTCTAGGCTAGTTTAGAGAGTTCCTCATATGAACACGGTTCGTAATTATGAGGTCTGACCCCCGAAATCTTTTCCTTTGTTTTTGAATGTGACGTTAATAAACACTCAACCACTTGGGAGCACTGATATTTTTTTACAAATAAGGAATTTAATCCTCCAGCAGGAGTGCTGAAAACATGTCTCGTATGCTATTACATGATCAAGAATAAAAAGTGCTGAAATGACATTGAACTGCAAGCGCAATCAGTTTTTTTAAGTATTTATGCAAATGATTAACATTCAAAATAAAGCACTTACGCTATTATTGGTAATGGAATGTTTTCATGAAATGTTACGAAGGGATATATTTTGACAAAGGTAGTTCTTATATTTAGTCACAGGAATGAAAATATCTTGAGCATGTGATAGGTAACTCAGCATTTACCGAAATTACATTTCAGTCTTATAAATTGATTGGAAAATGTATCAAAATTGATTGGAAAGTTAATTCTTCCTCAAACGACCTGATTCCGAAAAAAAGGATGACTTAATGCACAGCAGTATTGGTGTAAGGATTGAACATCCCACGTACAAACACCATCCCTTTTTTTTATTTTCTTCTCTCACTTCTCCATGCGGACGACAAGCCTCATAAAATATTGACTCCAAGGCTTCAAATAAATGAAATCAGGAGGCAGTTTAATTTCGTCGGAGATGGGAGCGTTCAGGGTGTTTGTCTTTGCCACGGCCCAAACTTTCCTCCTCTCTGTATGCTTTGAAGTTTTAGAGTCTTTTAATTTAGCTGATTCTTATGGCTGTGAGAATGAAAGAGGAACAAGAGGGAAGATTTTTGAGTTTACTTGAGAGGAATTTATCAACAGCGACATATTGATGGGTGGTATAAAGTGCGGCAATTTCTAGTCCTGTGCCTGATTCCTATAACCACTGTGAAGGTAATGATTATATTTTTATTTTACTCATAATAAATGTTTACACTTTTTCATTCAATTCCTACTATTAGTTCTATTATAGTAGACTACTAATTAGTAGTCTACTACAGTATAGTATTCTACTATTCCTATTATATATATACATTAATCTTGAACAATATTTTAATAGTTAATAAAATACTTTCTATTCCTCCATTCAAAGTACGAATTGACTTAATTTTTTTAAACATATGACTTGCTTTTCTATGTTAGCATAAGCTAGATCAAAGGTCTCCAAAGTGAGGTACGCTAAAAAATGTTTCCATGATGACTTGCGAATATTTTATCGTTTACAACGTGACTATGGTGTCTCCTCATTGGTTGTTATGTTTCATTTTATTCATATTTGGGTAGCTCAGCATGTACGAAAACAAAGAAAATTAAGCTTTCTAGAGGAAGAAACCACTGAAAGTTCAAGAAGAAGTTAACATTCTTACAGTGCTTTGATCAAATGTTAATTCAAAAAGAATATTTTTAATTTAATTTAGTGTCATATATTGTCAAATTATTTCATTTTGAACTTCACATACGCATTATATTTTTTAGAGTGGAGCTTATATTATTTTTGTTTTACGGGTGAGCTATCAAAAATTTTGAAAATCATTGATTCAGATGAACTACAACAAAGACTCTTGAAATGTCCTAGGTTATTGAAAATTTAGGAAATGTTTACATGCTTTTTGGATAACAGTATGTGAGCAAAAAAGCATTAATAATTAATTAGATATGAGGTTAATATCCATATAATATTCATAAGAATTTGAAAATTATTTAAAAGCCTTTGCATTCTACAAATACAATAATAATTCTTCATATTAAGTCTTTTTTGAGCCTAAAACTGCTTTACATGCAGTGAATAATTTATTACTATACGTATGAGTGCAAACATTTTGCATTAAAGTAACTATTTTATATTTAGTTCACCGCGTCATTTTGTTGTTTTAGATTATATGGAATCTCAAAATTGTGGACGACAGTAAAAAATTGAAATATTTTGGCTACAATACGTTAAATAGCTATAAAAAAATTATGAAAATTCAAACCCAAATGGAGATAAATTATTTTAATAAAAGGACCAACACCAAGAGTAAATGAGGTTTTGGTTATAGAGTTGCTTCCTTTTGTAAATTTTAATTTAATTTTGTATGCTCAGAGGTTTTTGTTATATCCAATGAGCTTGAGTTTACTTTTCAAAGTTATTTATGAAAACATCTAATGCAAATTACGTTTTCTGGTTTAGTATAGGCATTCCTGGACGCAAGTGTGAAGAAGAGTTTTGCTTTCAATTACACTGTTTCCTAAATAAAAGTATTACCAACCGCCAAATTAGCTGCTACGCTGACGCCAGTTAGAGTGTGACAGCTTTGAATTTCAAAGAATTTCTAAATATGCAAATGATTTAGGTACAATTGGAATAACTTATCATTTCCTGCTTTAGTTATAATATTATTTTGTAATTAATTTTCTTGATCAGTTTGAAATAACTTTTCAAAAAAAATCTATTATACTTCTTTTTTCTTCTTCTTGTTTTTAAACGAGTTTTAATTTCCAAGAACTATAGTAATTCTAAGGTCCTCTTTGACACTGTAGTGCAGTAAAAAATGGCTGATTTAGGTATTTCTAAGATACAGTCTGCGTACATTTTTAAAGCATTTTAGTAATTAATGATGTCCCTACACTCTTAAGTAGGCTATACAAAATCCTTTCCACACCCCACGGAAGTAGGAGGCGGGTGAGTTGTAGTCGACATCAACACCTCCTCTCTAATCAATTAGATGAGAGGGGTTGAACCATAGATTGTTACTCCAAATGCAGAGAAACGGAAATCAGTTTACTAGAATTAGAAATACAGAAAAAACGAAAAACGAAACACTATTTTCTTCCCCAACTATTTATTGAAATAAAGTTTCTTATTTACAAAATATTTTTCGAAATCCTTTTCAAGTGGCCTGTTTTACTTTGGTCCATGTAGCTTGTCTCTTGTGAAAACTATCAAACCAGCAACACCAACTTTCCGGAGGGCTTTATTTAAGAATAAAAATATTTATTATACATAAAGTAAGAAGACTGTTTATACATTTTAAAATAAAAAGCGTTCACACACACAGAAGTTCCAATTTTACGTAGATTTACCATATTTACAGCTTTAACACAGAATCATAACATATTTAAATACTGTTACTTAAAAATACTCATTATTTGTCACATTTACGAATAAAAAGAAGGAACGAAACTCAAAAGAATAACCAGAAAAGAGGAATTGTGCTCAAACCTTTTTTTATGGGGTATTTAGGCTATTTGTTTGACATTAGAACTCGAGTGCATAATTCTTACAGATTAGTATCACTTATGTTCTATCAACATGTAGCTACAAATTTATTAAGCTGTTTCTTAAATATTAGTTATTCTTTTATCACATTTTTACTCTTCAATTCTAAAGATGCTTAAGTCTTCATGGGAAAGAGGTCTTTTTTTCCTTAGTTTTTTTACTTGATTTAGAAACCACACGGGTCGTGAAAAAAGATTAAATTTTTTTTCTTAAGCATTTCTTTCTTAAAAGATTTAGAAGAGCTGAAAGATTGCTCTCATGCTGCAAAACTTTAGAAAATTCTATTAAAATTAAACAACAAATGTGCAAAACACTGTATTTAAAGAAATAAATTACAATTTTATTGATAGAAATGTCAATATCACAAGATACTTCGGCAAGGAAATCCATCTTTACGGAATAAAAACCTTCTGGGGTTCTAGTTTAATAGATGTGTAGATCTTTCTGGCGAAGACGACAATTTTAATTCATCTTGTAAATTATCAACAAGTAGTGACACTGTAATTCGTTATTTTATTTCTAGTATTTTTAATCCCCCCACCCTTCTTGAGGAAATATGTATGCGCTCTTAATATTATTTACTTACGAATTGAGCTATGCTAGCATTCAATATTAATGTTATTTAATATTATAGTAAAAGATCGACATCTGGCAAATTTTAATTTTTTTCCCAGTGAATGTCTTTATTTACATAATCCCTTAGTGTATATACGAACTATTTGTAAAAATAAGTATTTTTCAAGTCCATCGTAAAATATCGACATCCAGATCCGGCACATACTGAAATAAATATTGAATAATACTATTCATTAAGTTAGGACAAAAAAGTAAACTTTTAGTACATGATGCATGCCAAAATGAGAGGAAGCTTAAGTAACAGCACATAGAAACTAAAACGAACAGTACATTCTAAATAAAAAAAGAAAGTACCGCCAATAATAGACTTAGCATAAATCATTAGTTCGCATTATGCAATCCTATTTATTGCAACAATTTTAACTGATTTTGAGCTGCACAAAAGAGTGTTGATTGTGAAACACATTATATTTTAAATGAGTTAGTTTGAATGATTGTTTTTAATAATGCACTTAAAAATATCTTGTGATAGCTCCTTATTTGGATTAGACAAACTTTAACAAAACTGTTGTTGAAACCTTTCCTTTTCCACGTCAATGAGCCAATATTGGTGACGTCATTTGTTTCAGATAAATTGTTGGAGCTATCATGACACTTTTGTTTCATTGTACTCGAGCAAGTTGAATGGAAAAGTGGGATTAATGGATTTTGTTCTGCGAAACACTTACATAATACAATTTTGATTGCTTTCTTTTTACGAAGTGCAGAAAATGGAAGCTATTTCGATTAGTCAAAGATAAAAAAAGAAAAAAGTTTGGTTAATTGAATAATTAGAGGAAGACTCAGTGAATAACCTTTTGACACAGTAGTAAATTTTTCTGTTAAACTACCGAAAAAACTGTCACTTTTTAATATTTTAATAACTGATTGTTTATTCTTATTTACTCAGGAAAGTTTTGAACCTCAATAAAGAAAAAAAAAGTATTTATATAATATAGTGCTGAGACAATCATAAAAACCATTTTCAAAGTCCTTTTTTTCTGTTATATTAAGGTCAAATTAGCCTATTGATCAAGGTAGTGGTCTCGTGGCCGGAGTGTCGTGAGTTCAAGCCTAGTACCACTGAAGACCCACCATGTAGCGGAACGATGCACGTAAAATCTGTATAGAGCTAAAACGTCCTGTGGTTGGTGTGGTGTGGTTGTTCGGAGAGGGGGTGTCACCTCAGGTGTCGTCTTCGTCACTTGACAAGATTTCAAAATTACGAGATCCATCGCCAAAAGCCCTCGTGTAGCTGAACAGTGCAGAGGCAATATTCATTCACTCACACACTCAATCCTCTTATATTAATGTAACATTTATAATGTGAATTAGTATTTAGTTTAACGCAAAAATTATACATTTCAAGGGATGCTTAATTTTGAAAGTAATCCTGTCCCAACGTATGATCATTAGATTTAGATTCTTTTCACAATATTAATTGCTTCTTTTATTATTACCTTAAGGAGCATTAATGCTTTAAGAAATGGTACATCTTTCGCAATCACCAGTTATAAATTAATGATTAAGTATTAATAAAGTATTTAGAATGATCTTGAAAGGTGTAACATAACTATTACACCTTTCTATTTATAATGATTATTCACAATTTATATCTATATATAAAAAAAGATCTCAAAAGGCAATATATATTTTTACATAATTACGAATGTCTGTTAAAAGTAAGCTTTTCCAAGTTGTGAACGAAAAAAATGAAATTTTACTTTCATAAATGTAAAAAGAATGGTTCAATTTCATGTGATGTCATAGCTGCATAATAACTGCAATCATGTGTTTCTAGTCAATCAATTCGTCCGCTTTGATGTTGCCAACTCGTGCTTTCTGCAGAAGCTTTCGTTTAAAGAGTACATATTTATAAAAAAATGTATATTGGAATAATCTAATTATTGTTTTTTAAACTTCTTGGAAAGGATCTTAAGATTTGATCATCTTCATCCAACTATAAAATTTAAAATTGTATCTATATTTTATGAATAAAACAACAAGTAACGCCTAATATCAGCTCTTAATTTATAGAAAATCATGGGATTGCATTTATAAGGCAACCATTATGAATTAAGCCAGTGCTTCTCAAACTTTCAGTATTGGCGACCGAATTTTCAATCATAATTATTGTCACACAGTCCCCCCTCCCCAATTTATATAATAATAATAAACTGAATGCAATAAAAATGCACTTTGACGCTAAAGCTATAATACAAGTTTAATTCTAAACCGCACAAATTAACAGGATAAGTATTAAATTTTGTACATGTTACTTTTAAGTAATATATATGTTTTAAGTATTTTGTATATATATATGTCAGGATAATTAAATTAGATATAAAATTAAATCCCTAGACGACATCTAAATTTTATTTTCCCATTACATCTTCAAGTATTAAATTTATTACCCAGTTCGGGAATGAAGAACACATGGCTTAAAAGATCTTCGCCGCTCCTACCATTGCTTTTTATTACCTAATATGTACTACTTAAATTCTCAAGTATATCTCTTCAATCAGAAGCGTACTTGAAGAACATGACATCTGAAGGGGCCGCCTATTCATATATTTAACACGTGTTCGTCTCTCTCTCTTCTTACAAACAGATTACAAAATGATTTCAGGGAATAAAGACGATTAAAATGAAATGCCTTGATGTTCACTCGAAAATTCACGACAGCAATAAGCCGGTAGGATTTACGGAAGGAGGAAACCTGCAGCCCTCAAATTATTTTTAACTTTAATGTAAAGTCATCAAAAAATTAAAACATTTAAAAAACGGATGCCAAATTAGCCAACTATAATGGGATATGCTGTAGAGAAAAATGACGAACTTTGAAAGCAATGCGTTGCCTCTTAGCGGAAAACAGGGCTGCCGGAGAAAAAGAAAGCTCTACCCCGGGAAACGAAACCTACTTCCACCGAAAGCGAATATATAAACAGCTCTACAATAAAAACTCTCTGATGGTAAGAGAAAAAAAAAGAAAGAAACGCTCCTGTCCCCAAAAAGAAAAGCGCCGTTCCAGCAGCAAAAGAATGAAAACAATTCCGCATTAAAAGTTCTCTTGATGGCGAGAAAGAAAAAAAGGTGAAGTTCGCGTCAACATTTGCAACGGTAAAATGTGAGATAATGCCGATGTGAGATTGACCAACATGGAATCCCATAATGACGGAACCACATCGAAAAAAATTTACAAAATCAAATCAACGAACAACAAAAAAGATATGTGGATTATCGTCAACCAAAAATCTCTGCACGTAAGAAATGAGGTCAGTGAAATTCTTCGTTTACATTTATGTAATACAGAAGTGACTGAGTTTTGTTTAATAAGACTCTTCGGAGAGGGAGAGTAACATAAATGATATTAAACTTTTATATGGTATATTTTGTGTTAGTGATGTTTATATTTAGAAGAGAAAATAGAGTGTGTTTTATTATATAAAATTTGAGAAATGTTAATGTACTTCATTATTTTATTTTAAATTGTAAAAGGAATTATATATTTTTATATGATAGTATTGGTGTTATTAAGTTGAAAGATATAAAGTTAGTTATTAGAGAAATGACTCTAATGTACTAATACTAATGATATTGATTGTGAGGAAAAACAAAATTAAAGTCACATTGCATTCTTTTTATCCACTGAATTTTATTATTTTGTTAATTATTTTATTCATCAGTAACTTTTCTAAATTTAAATTTAAATTAAAAATTTTCTTATCTTGAAATTGTGTGTTTTGATATACTGGCCACATATCAGTTTTCACTGTTTCTCGAAATTTTCCTTGTCTAAAATTAAAGTAATTTAACAACTTGATTTTGGAAATGATACAGTGGATCGAAGAGAATACAATCATTATGATTTTGTATATGTCTTGAAACATTAAGAGGACAAATTTATTTAGTTTGATTTGTATACCTCTTATTGTTTTCATATTAGCATCTCTGAACATCTGTGGTTTGGTCACGCAGATTTGTCAGAGAGATGTGTTGGTATTGGTATGGTGTAAATTATATTACTGAATGTGAAATGCGAAGGAGAAAAATTTGTCTATGAAATGAATAAGTTAAAAAAAGTTACGGAGAGATTCAAAATATTTTATGTGATGATTTGAAGTAAAAGTGAATATGGTGAAAAATTTACTACGCTAATTTGTATGTGTTGTTGAAAAATAATTACTATAATAATGATAAATTTCTTTCTAGAGATGATTCCACTTTTCGAGTCAAGATAAATAAAAGAGCTCTTTATTCTTATACTTTATTCTTATATACTTTATTCTTATATTGTTATCTTATATTTTTATATTCTTATGTTCTTTGATTCTTATATTCTTATAATACAAGTAAAAAGAATATGGTCTGGTGTGTTGAATAGTGTATAAGTGTTATGTAAACTGTTCTCATATTTTAAATCATATCATTTTATTAATGTCTATGCTTTGATATTTTAACAGTGTATTTCAGCTAATTATATTTTTATGTAACAAAATTAAGTAGTATTATGAAGGCGCCTGAGTATATTTTAATAGAAAATTATTATCTTAATATTTGTATATCATGCATTTTTTTAAAAATTATATTATTGTTTAAATGATAAACTTCCACACATATACTACACATAGATAGACTATTTGCTAGCAATAACACAAATCTAATAATATGAAATATTTGGAGGAAACGTTAAGATCTTTTTCTGGATGAAATATGATTTGAAAACACTAATGTACATTTATGTGTAAGGAATTTCATTTTATCAATTAATATTTTAGAAGTGTTATTATTTTTTATTGCTATAATTTCGTTTATTGTATTGTATTTGATTTTATTATTCGTGTTACTTAATTCTTTTTATGTGTGTAAAATGTATTTCTATATGACGTTATTTACTGTTTTGTATATATTGAACATTTATTATGTTTTTAAGAGAGAAAGGGGCGCCATTACTCCAATTTTAAAATTGGGAGAAAATGTAAGGATATTAAAATTAGATATAAAAATTAAATCCCTAGACCACATCCAAATTTTATTTTCCCGTTACATCTTCAAGTATTAAATTTATTACCCAGTTCGGGAATGAAGAACACATGGCTGTAAAGATCTTCGCCGCTCCTACCATTAATTTTTTATTACCTGATATGCATACTTAAATTATGATTTCACGAATAAAGACGGTTAAAATAAAATGTCTTGATGTTCACTCGAAAAA
>BMAO01002117.1:0-57605 GCA_019973975.1 Trichonephila clavata
ATCGTTCTTCATTGGATTTGTTACAGGTTTTTAGTTGTCAATCTCTCAATATTTACAAACATATTTTTAAAAATAATAAAAGTATTTTCAAAATTGAAAGTTATTGTGCGTGTGACACGTTTACACAGGATACTTTTAAGGAGAAATTTATTCTAAATTATGTTACTTCTTTTGGCCATGCGTTGAAATCCAAACAAATAAAAGTACTTATTTTTTGCATACGTATAAATAAATGACAGAAATAGGTTGAAAAAAAAATCTTATAAAAAATTATAATTTTTTACAAAGTATTATTAGTATGCAGTTAATTCTGTTCTATGAATTAGATTTTGTTTGGAGAAAAACATTCTGAATATTCTACAATTAACAGCAAACGAAGAATTTAACTAAAAACAACAAAACTGAATTTTTAGCATGTTTGATATCAAAGAAATTTACTTCCATTTCGTGAAAATAAAAATGTCATGTATATTTCAAAATAAACAACTTTTATCGAAACTCTTTTTATCTTAAAATTAAAAATAACGTAGAGATTAGATACATAAAAAAAGATCAAATAATTGCCGATGGTACTTTTAAAAATGTTTTAATCATTTAAAAAAATATTAGCATCTTAAGTATTTTTTTGTTTAGTGGGATCAAAACAAAATGTAACCATTTTTTTTTATTGAGAACATTTATAAACCCCATGTACCACACAATGTATCACACAGAGGCTTACAACACAAACATCCATGCCTACTCCGGGATTCGAACCCATTCCCTATGGCACCACAGTCAGCCTCCCTAACCACTATACCGGATGGTGGCAATCAATACATTAAGGCTGTTTTCATCATATGTACGAACGACAGCTTGAACTTAAAGTGTAGCACATTAAAAAACAGTAAAAATGTCCAACTTTTATAAAAATTTGGGAAATTTAACTCATGTATTTGTTTATAATATTGTGCTTTTTAAATTTCAAAATATTTCACAAAAACAGTAGAACGTCGTTTATTCGAACGTTTATTATCCAAAGTGTCAAATATCCAAACCAGTTTTTCCCCCGTCAACTACATGTACTGTATATGAATACGTTTTCGAACAGCGCAATGCTCATCAGTTGTTTCACGTGAGGCCAAAAGTGACAGGAAAGCCCAATGTGAAGGATATTTGGGGAATTTCAGTTGTGTGACTTGGTAAACATCTGCGCGGAATATTAGGTCAGTTTGTTTCCCAGTGGAGGGGGATTGTATTCGTGCCCCTTGTTGAGTTGTGAACTGCAATGACTTCGAATCCAAAACGGAAGCGCAATGACTTGAACATAGAGACAAAGATTAAAATATTGAACAGTTTCGCGAAGGGAGAAAGTTGAGCGATGCAGAAGATTATGGATTTCAAATGCTATAAATGATGACGAGATTGTGACTTCCGTGCAAGAAGAACCCGACCCTGTCGACGATGAAACGGATGAATCAGAGACCTTGCAGCGAAAAACGAAGGTGTTTAATGGTGCAGCGAAAAATAATTGACTATTTTCCCACAATAAAGGAAAAATTAAAGACATTTTGCACCTATTTTGCTTTTTCTTCAAGCCCGTTTCCCACATGTGATGATTTTCAATATTCGTATAGTGTCCGGTTTCATGTACTGCATGGATCACATTCGGTTTTCAGTTATCCGAACAGTGTACGATCCCAATTGATTCGGATAAACGACGTTCTATTGTAATTGTTTTTTTCTTTTAAAATGTAAAGGGATAGCTCATTTAACATTACGGTATAAGAGAAAAAATGCGAAACACATTTTACAAAGAAAAAATGTGTCAATTAGCATTAAAATGAGTAATATGATAAAATAAGTGATTCTCTACAGGAGATAGTGACGCCAGAAAAAAAAATTAATATTTGAGTACTTTTATCTATGAAAAAATATTCCGAATTTGGGTCCTATTCTTTAACATTAGCTGAAGACAACTTTAATGGTTATTCATCTAAATTTGCTTATAAATGAAATATTTACGTTTATCTTCTGTAGTCATGTATCTTAAATAAACTGAAAAAGAGAATTAAGTAAAATGTGCTCAATTGGCATCACTTTGAAGATGTTTATAACAAGCACACATAAAAAAGAAATACATATCTCTTAAAAACGTGGAAAAGAGAGAATTGTAAAAAAAAATCTTCAAGCATTTTCAAATTTAACTCAAAGCATATTTATAAAAAATTAATTAAGAGTTAAAAATAATAACTTCGCATTCTAGTACGTTCTACCACATTACTTTAACTGATCCGGAAAAGGCAATGAAGCGAGAATGGAAGGATCAACAACAACAAAAATTTGATTGTAAGCTTTAAATCTCATCGAATTCTCTTTACGAACTGGAGAAATCCTGTGAAGAATACATTTTTTTGTCCTGAAATGCAGCGAAGGTTTTATTAAACTCGTGAAAAAGAATTATTTTCCAGATTACGCTTATTAAAACAGCAAAATTTTTCCACAGGGAAATGACTCGTATGTTTATATTTCTGTATGAATTTTTACATTTATTCGATGATATTTTTCCCCCCGGATAGTGAGCTTAATTCAGCATCAAGTGAGATATTAAGAATGGCATTTATGTAATAGAAATAAATACTTTTTTTCGTTTAAATAAAAATGAATCATGTAATAAATTGGATAATGAGAACATAACTTATTTATTTCAATATCGAGTTGCAAAAAGGGCTCGGAGTCACAAATTTGCAAATATGATAAATGTGCATTTTTCGGGTTACATAAATGAATTCGAAAAGTGAAAGGTTTGTAATAAAGTATAATTTAAAGCAGGGGTGCCCAACCCCCGGCACGCGTGCACAGTGTTGCACGGCGGAGTTGTAAAAGTAACACGCAAAGACATATAGAAAACTTCGATAAAAGAATATTAAATAAAAAAAAATGTTTCCCAATTTTATTCAAATGCGGTTATTTTAGATCAAAATCTCCCTCAAAATCTGGATTAACATGTTAGTGAATAAATATTTTTAATTAGAAACACATAAAAACAAATTATCTCTCAAAACTTGTTGATATGCATAAAAAAAAAAAACTTAATTTTGCAAGCATCTTCAAGAGCTAATCCTAATATACATGTCTAGGGGGAGGGAAGTACAATTTCAAAAGCCACATTAAGAAAGTATTGACAGTTTAATAATTATTTAAAATTAAATGCATTCAATAACTTGTTTTTATTTTATGCCTACCTTAAAAGATCGAACCCATAAAAAGATTATTAAAATTAGATTCTAGGCAGTGTATTTTTGTATTTTTAATTATATTATTTTTAAATTTCCACTACATAGACTTGCTTTAAAAATGTACTATTTGCGTGAAAATCCCATAAGCTAATAAGTAACAATTGTTTCACCTACTTTTTTTAATACTTGGAAAAATAGGAAGTTGCGCTCACAACTTTTTTTTATTAGACTGTGGCACTCTTTCCAAAAAGGTTGGCCACCCTACATCTAAAATATCTAAAATACAAGCCCCTTTAAAGTCAGTTATACCCAACATTTTTATCACCGCGGACTGGTCAAAGTTTGATATTTTTAACCACGGCTGGCTGAAGGGGAAAGGGACATTGATAGTTTATATTTCAAATTGTTTAAACTTAACAAAATCTTAATTTAATTGTATTTAAGCATGAAATAAAACTCCACACACCACATTTGGCAACAAAATAAAATAGAGTTATCCCCAAAAATGAATGTACAGTAATTTAACATTTTAACTCGCTAGACCGCTAAATCAACCAGGAGCTTGTTTCTTTGAAATGAGTAGGTTCTATTCTGGGGTACTAGGAGACAATGATACCTGAAATGTGTTACTTATGTCTAGTTTATTCCATTGTTTTGTTTTGGTTGTTGTCGTTGCAGAAATATCCGCTTCCCACTGATAGGTTGTCGGAAATGTCAACAGGAGTTTTGTAAGTGATGTGGTGACAATATCAGGGTATTTCTCTATGACTTTAATCCAGATTACTGGCAGAGTTATTTCGAACGTACTTTTAAGGCATTTGAAACCTCCTGTAGTTGATCTTCTTGTAGAGACATGCTAGATTTGAGGTTACACACCAGAGAGATAATAATAAGATGTAATACATCATTCCCTTGAGAAATACACCACAGTAAGTAAAACCGAAATAAACTAATGTTCTTTGGGTGGCCTGTTACCATTTGATCCATGGACTAATAACAGTCCCGGGGGCTGGAGACCACTATTTAAATGAAACAAATAGATAAAAAAAGGAACATTTTATTTAAAAAAAACCCACCATAGCAAAATTTAGCGAAGAGTGTTCCTGAAATTACTTCCGAATAATGGCTATTTGTTATAGGACCGTATTATCCAATAAAATGCAAACATTTCTTATAAAGGAAAAGTCCAAGACGCTGATTATGGGAAATACTCAAATCATCTTAAAAGCATTTCTTAAATTTCGTACCATTTTAGTACTTAACACATACGCAACAAAATATTAAAGTTTAAAAAATTTTCTGATAAAACTGAAACATGTTTTTACTTACAAAACTAGTTTAAAAGTAGAAATACTCTCTACTCTACACTATCTCTACTCTCTCGCTCTCTATTTTAAGGTACCTGAGCCGTGATGATCGTATATGAACCCTGCGGAATCGTAATTTTGCAAAAGCGGATAAATGAATTGCTGTTGCCGTGTCCTTCCCGAAGGGAAGGAATGAAAGTTGCCAGAGCCTGTGAGACAGGTTGGACTTCTTAACGATAGATGGCATCACAACCATCACCACCTCCACAATTTAGGCAGGAAACTGAAAGGGAGGGAAATATTCTCCAGCGCCCTGCACTCGTGGTTTCTGCTGCGACCGCCCACAAGACTTTCGGACCCTCTGATTTAACGAGCACGTACTCCGTGTGTACTCGGTGGTATTTGGTGGCATTGGGCATCGAACCCAGGACCGGAGCTTTATCCGGAGCGTCAAATATCTGGACCAAAGGCCGGACAACAGTTGCTTCGCGAGAGGCCAAAAGTGACGGGAAAAACCAAGGTGAGGGATATTTGGGGAATTTCAGTTGTGTGATTTGATAAACATCTGCGCGGAATATTAGATCAGTTTGTTTCCAAATAAAGGAGTGTATACGCGCTCTTTTGTTGAGTTTTGTTGATGTTGAAAAATGGATGGCATGCGATGCAGAAGACTGGATTACAAATGCTAAATGATGACGAGATAGTGACTTCCGTGCAAGAAGAATCCGACCCTTTTGACGATGAAATGGATGAAGACGAGGACAACACAACAACAACGAGAGTTGAAAGAGTCCATCAAATGCTGACACTTTTCTGCGTTACAGACAGCTATGGAGTAGTACGAACAACAATCAGAGTGCTGTCATACTCAACTGCTGCTACTCAAGAGAATCAGAGACCTTGTAGCGAAAAAACGAAGGCGTACTGCTCGTACAGCGAAAACTAAGTGATTATTTTCTACAATAAAGGTAAAATTGCGACATTTTTGTTTTTCTTCAAGCACGTTTCTCGCATGTGATGATTTTCAATATTCGTATCGTGTCCGGTTTCATATACTGCATGGATAGCATTTGGTTTTTGGTTATCCGAACAATCGCACATCCGAACGGTATCTGGTCCCAATTGATTCGGATAATTGACGTTCTATGAAATTATTATCCCGAGAAATCTCGGGGAAAGCAGAATTTGTCAGTACGATTTGTTTTATCACGGTTTTACTCAGCCTGTAGGAATTGAAAGGAAATATTCAGCTTTGTGATTAGCAGTTTGCCAAGTTTTGTTGCTTTCGCGGTTCTTTTGACTAGAGAGGTCATGCGTTTTCCCTATTATATAGTATATGTCGGCTTGTGGATTAATAATGTATAAAGAAGGATAGTTACATTGAAAAGAAAGTAAAAAATTAAAAAAAAATGGCGATGATGCAAGATAGCGAAAACGATGATTTTTCAGATAGTGATTATGAAGGGGTGGAAATTGAAAATAGTGGGAGCGATTCTTCTGTATGTAAACTTATTGAAACAATGCACTCGTAAAAGTGATTCCAGATTTAAGCCTGCAAGAAAATTGACCGGATACAAGTGAACAGAAGGGCAGGTCCCTTTGTGCTGTCCCTTGTTTCAAAAACTATCTACAAAGACTAATATTTAACTATTATCCATTTGTCCGAGATAACTCGGAAACTAACTGCTAACTAAATGAAAACTAAATGCTTTTACACCTGTAAAAAATTAAACTTTAACTTAAAAGCCTACATGTTTTTTTTTTGGTTTCATTTCCTTGTATTTAATAATAAAATAAAAAAATGCGATGATTTTTTGCAATTTTTTTCAAAAAAATTGTTAAGGGAAGCGGTTAGGACAGGACTATGGGAAAACATTAATTTGCATTTCAGAATTTCCTCTAGAATATTCTGTGAACAAACATTTTTTTGTTTCGTTAGCAGAAGAATGTTCGAGAAATACGAATATCTTCGAACATCGTATTCCTGTAATTTTCTGCGAAATTTCATTCATTTGTACTCTTAATAATTTATGGAATAAATAATTATTTTGCGTAAAGTAATTTCTTCATACACATTATGGGTCCCGAAATATAATCTTTTAATGGAGCCCTAAGGTTCGATGTTGAGATGTTAATACCGGCTAGGTTTGATAATTATACTTGATATTCGACCATATACAAATATTTTTTGAGGATATAAGAGTGAAAAATATATAAAATACCATTTTTCGTTCACTAGTTACTTATTCGATTACCAGATGCATAAACATTTTGTATTTTAATTGTTTTTCTAATATAGCCTTTTAAAACTATGCCAATAATTTTAAAGTGTTTGTTTACATTTTTAGTTTAATTTTTAAAAGTAAAAATGTATACGTGTATGCCTCCATAAAGAAAATAATCCACTCTCGCAAGGACTAGGCTCAAAGCTAAACAATTGTAAAGATGTTTCTTATATTGCTTTATATGACGCAAAGTAACCCAGTTTAAAATGATTGATGGTTTCTTCCATAAATGCCTTATATTCTCGCCCTTCGAGATTTACTTAACAAGATAAATGATCATGATAATCTCATTGTATGGTCGCCAAAATAGTTTTTCTTCTAATCGGGTTATTTTGTTTTGTTTTGTTCAGTCGATGTTCTACAACTTCATATCAGTTCAGTTAGAATCTAATTGATGCAAATCACAATTTAAAGATGAAAATGGCATATTAGTTGACTAACTAACAGAACGTTGAATTTCTAGTTATAGTTTCTAAATTCGAAATCGAAAATGTTCAAATGAAGTCGCAGATGAAGCCCTGATTTCCCAAGACTTCATTATGGGGAATAATATTCCACATGCTAACAATGGTGCCTAAAACCCTGACGCTTCGTTGTCGTACGGTACAGCGTTCGACTATAGAATATGGACGGATCAGACCTATTATCAAGCCGATGCCAAAACTCCTTGTAAAGAATGCGAACATAAAAATGAAATTATTAAAATGAACTGAGATTTGTATTAAATTTTAGAGTTAAATGATCAAACATTATTATAGAAACTCAATAGTTCTTATCCAAACTTATATTTTAATGGTTAATCCTCAATAGGAGCGAAAGAAATTCATATAGAACCAATAAACAGATTCACTTCATCGTTTATGAAAACTCAAATTACAGACAAACAAGTTCAGAAGCACACGTCTGCCAACTCGTTTATCCAATAACAAATAATCAAAATGAAACGTTGCATTACAGCCGTAAAATTCCCCAGAAGTTAGTTGAAAAATGCGCTGAAAATCCGCTTGCAGTGGAAAAAGGTACTTCTTGTACTTTCAATGCCACGTAATGTATTTTTAACTTTTCAAAATTAATAGAGTGGGAGTTTATTAGTTGCACAAAATAGCAACACGAGTACTAATGGCAACGGACCTCGTAATTTTGAATCTTTGCCAAGTGATGAGAAAGATACTTGATTTCGTACACCCTCGCCAAACAACCACACCATGCTAATGGGAGGACTTTCAGCTCGACAGATTTAACATGCATCAGCTCCTTCTACACAGCGAATCTTCAGGGTACCAGGACTAGATTGCATAACACGCCGGCCACGAGTTCGGAACCATAACCTATAGGCTTTAGAGGCCACACGAAATTAAGAGAAAGGGGTAAATATAAAAATATTCTGATTAAAAAAACTTAACCCAGTGTATAATAATAATTTCGGAGCATTTTCGAAATAAAAAGAAATTCGAAATTAAGATTCTATTTCTGATATTATAAGCGAAGTTACAAACTTGCCCTTTCAGAAGTTATGTAACCGAAGATGCAGATTTATTCTGTGATTCCTTTTACCGGTGTTACTAATTTCAACAGAAGTACTTATCTAATGAATCCAGAGACCACATCCAATGTTGACAAACGACGTCCCAGAGTTATTTCACTTTCGATCGATTCCGGTCAAGAACCAGATATGCTAGTCCTTTATGAATATGAGTTACAGGAGTTATGACTAGAATAACCATAGAATGGTTTCGCTGGTGGAATAATCGTCTATCGAATTCAAGGACGCAAGTTCATTTGTTACTTCAGTATCTCATTTTGCACAAAGGCCAATTTTTATCGCAGCCCTTTTTTTTTTGTTTCTTTGAAAAACATACGCGAGTATTTTTTTAATTTTTTTATATATTTATGCTTAATAAGAGTTTTAAAGATGAATTATATATATTTAGAATAAAATGAAATATCTATGCAAATAGCTCCTTTTTTTAAAAAATAAATAAATAGACCTCAATATAAAAAATACCGGGTGTCTAAAAGTATAACTTCACTTTCAAATATTAATTACAAAAATAAGTAGGTATTCGCTTACAAATTTTTTGTTAGGTAAAGAAAACATGAATTTGACTTACAATTATTTATTGCACGATTTCAGTGTGCGCATTATTAGTCGCTCTCAACACAATTAGTCTATACGAGATTTCTAGAAACGTTCTATGAAACAATGCTTGATCAAAAAATTGAATAGCTACTGTAATTCAACATTTCTTTTCATCAGCATCATTAATTGAAGTTTGGTAAACAGAGTTTTCTCACTCGAATCCTTACAAGAAAAAGTCAAAAGATGTTATGTCTAAAGTCCTGGTGTGGCCACGATATATATTGAAATTTCCTTCCATCCATCAACCAGGGAACTTTTTCGTATTTCCAAACTCCAGGGTGGTGGTACTCATTTACGTTATACATTTGTTGTAGATTTCAATTCGATAAACCCTGCTACAACTTGTGATTTTTCTTTCGGTGAAGTCATTTTGAAACGGGAATTGTGAAAAACGGGACCTTGCGCCATCTAGTTTGCTTTTCCTAAAACAAATTTTAATCTTTTCTTTATGGATCATTAAAGAACCCCTAGTGTGAAAATCTTTGTTTATTTTTAATTCATTTTTGAAAGTGTAGTCATACTTTTTGGATACCTTACATGTTCTTTTTTACCGTACCTGAAACGGTTAATTTAATAAAAAAATTAATTTAGCTATATTTCTTAAATGATGTCTTAATTCGTGTATCAGAAAGAAATTTATGTTATGAATATTAATTTATCTTTTTTGTATTTAAAGAAAATTTTATTTTTAAAAAATCGTCTGCACAAATGAAAGAATAAACTTTAAAATAAAATTTATTGAAAGAAGCTTTCCATTTCCAATAAGGTAAGAAACAAAAGCCACAACATTTTTGTTGTAAATCTTCTTTAAAAAACTCATTTCTAATTAAACAAAAATATCCTGGATTAAGAAAATATTAAAATAACAATCGTAGAGCTTATTAACACAAAACAGTCTAATAAATAGACAGATATTTCCTAGTAGAAAATATAAAAATTGGTTTTTCTGGTAATCGAAATGCATGCTTATCGCTATTCTTTCATAAATGTATCAAGAATGAAGCCATAGTGTGTAGAATTTCACATTGACTTGGTTGAAAAAAATTGAATGAATTAGGTAACTCAAAAAAGAATTCAATAGCATAAAACTTAAATGATCACAGAGATTATTTTTTAATGGGTCTGCGGGTTATTCTACCTTTGCAGACCTAGTACATTCTCAAGGAACTACACTCATGTTCATAAATTAAGGATAATGAAGTTCAAGCAAAGAAAGAGACAGAAGCAAAACAAATTTGACTTATTTGTAAAGTCTATTTATTAAACAAAAGGTAAAGATCAAAAAAGATGCTATATATTTGACATAATTAATAAAAATTGCGATTTTTACTCCCTGGAGCAAATTTCAAAAAAGAACCAATTTACAAAAAACAAAATAACACGGTTAGTATGATGGTTAATACGGAGTATGTCTCCCGGACGATGCAATACAGGCCTTACAACGCCTACGCATGCTCAGTATCAAATTATCAATCTGATCTTGGGGGATATTACACCACTCATCAAACAATGCCCTCCGAAGTTCCGGTAGACAAGTAGGAGGGGGTTGACGGGCTGCAATTCGTCGGCCAAGCATATCCCACACATGCTTTATTGGATTCAAGTCCTGTGAGTATGCTGGCCAATCCATACGGGTGATATCCTCCGATTGAAGGCCTTCGTCTACAATGTTTGCACGGTGAGGACGGGAGTTGCCATCCATAAACAGAAATTCAGTACCCATGGCGCCCCGAAACAAACGTACATGTTATTCCAGAATGACATCCCGATAGATGTGGCCTGTCATCGTTACACTCTGAACATGCAGGTCAGTTCTGGAACCAAGAATAATTCCTCCCCAAACGATCCATCCTGCACCACCGTAACGGTGTCGTTCAATGGTGTTCTCTTGGTAGTAATGGGTACCTGGCGTTCTGCATATGAAAGTCCAGCGAGAATCAGACTGCAAACTAAACCTGGACTCGTCGGAAAACATCGCACAAGACCACTGTTGCGGTGTCCACAATGCATGCTCTCTACACCAGGTTAATCGGAGGCGACAGTGAGTTGCGGTAAGGGGAACACATCTGACAGGCCTACGAGCATATAGACCAATGTGCCCTAAGCGTCTGTACACGGTCTGCCTTGAAACTGTCGTATCGGTAGCTGAAGAGAGCTGACGAGATAGGTCTGATGCTGTGCTCCGTCTGTTTCTTTTGGCAGTAACTGCCAAATACCGGTCCTCATTCGGCGTTGTAACTCGGGGACGACCTGTGCTGAAGCATCTACTCACATTACCATCATCTTGAAATCGTTGCCAAAGCCTGGAGATGACACTCTAGGCGATTCCAAGTTCCTAGGATACTTCTAGCTGGGTACGTCCACATTCCAGTCGTCCGATAATTCTACCTCGTAAAAAATCATCCAAATGCTTCCTTTGGGCCATAACTATGTGGTTATTGCACTGAAAGGCTTTTAAAGCGCTTGTGAACAATTTTACTTTTTTGCCACCATTCCTTATATACCCCTCTCTTACACTCTCGTCATTGTGACGTACTATCCTCGCCATCTGGTGATTTCCGGTAATTTGCATATTCCTCAAGATGTGTGTGATAATTCTACAGGTTAAATTTTTATTTTAGAGTTCAACTTCTGTGTGATTCTGAATTATTCTTAATATATGGACATGAGTGTAGTATCACTTTTTAGAGCGGCACCATAAAGGTGATATCAACTGCCGCAAGTAATTTTGACGCCCAGTTTCCTCCCCAGAGGAAAGCACCTGAGCTCTGCTGATGCGAAATTTGTACTTGGAAATTTAATTTTACCGAGAACATCAAAGCAAAAAGGACACTCAAGGGATCTTTTACATGCCGCAAAATCATACGACATGGATGTTGTCGAATTTCTGTATCATAAAAATCCAGTGACTTGGGCCGCGGTCGAACTCGCAACCTTGGGTGCAGAAGGCCAGCGACAAACCTACTACGTCACCCAGCCGGCTTGATCAAAGAGATCAAGTAAATTTGAAATCAAGAGATAAACATAACAGATAATCACCGGTTACTCATTTCCTTTCATTTTTTTAAATATTTTTGATATAAAATACTTGATTACAAAAACGTTTGAAAATAAAGTAGTGTTTACAGTATATTCTCTATAAATTGACCATAGAAACTGCAACAAAATTATAACATAATTTAAAGCTGGGTATGCAGTGCATGTATTTTACTTTTTCCTACGCAATGGGAGATGCATAATATCGTGCGTCATGAAAAGTATCTGTACTGTCATGCATACAGTTTAATAATTCAGCATTAATAAATTTAGAGAGTTTTCTTAATAATTCATTCCTTCTTTTCTTAAAAAAAGTAAATATATATATATATATATAATCAATCCTGTAAAAACAATATATATATATTTCAATTCTGATTAATATTTAAAATATCAAAAGCGTTTTTGCTACAAATGAGTATGAAAAAAAGAATCTAATCAGTACAACTAAGCGCGAGTGAAAATAACCTGTTTAACTCTAGTATCTCATGCCTTTTTTGTGATAACTTTTGCTACTTAATTTTTTCTCTTTTTAATTATATGTCTTAAGAAAGATATTCAAATTGCGTTATGTTCAAGGATGTTATGCTTAACTTAAGGCATCCGACTATATACTTGCGACAACTTTTTAAAAATAAAATATAGATATGGGGATATTTTTTGTGGTTTGTAGATTTGTTTAGCACATTTTAAGAAAAATATGTTGAAATTAACACGAGAAAAAAATTATTATTAAAATGGAAAAAAAGGATTAAAAATTTACAAAAAATAATACAAACGTGGCCCATTCTGCACCAGAAGTATATGAACAAGTTTTCAATTCTGCTGTGTTGCTATGTTATTCATTTTTTAAATGACTTTCATAATAAGAGATATTTTAATTGTTACAAAAATTAGAGCACTTTATCCTAGTTATTATATGAAATTGCTTTAAATAAAACAGTGATTATATTCACATAAAGGACTGTAAATTTTTTCATAAAACAGTGATTGATAAATCTGAAGGTTAAATCACTTTTACTATTATACAGAACACACACAAAAAGTTTTAGATAATTATTTTTAAAACTTTCTTAGCAATCGCTGTCCCCTTTGAGTAATTTAAAAAAAACACATTTCGAGTAAAACGCGTTTTAAATATTACTGCTTGCTCGAGTGAGTGAGTGAGAGAATATTAACGTCGCACTGATTAGCAACACGAGGGCTTTTGGCGACGGTCCGCGTAATTTTGAACCATGGTCAAGTGACGCGGACGACACCTGAGCTGGCACCCCTTCTCCTAACTACCACACCACATCACGGGAGGACGTTTGAGCTCTCGACAGATTTAACGTGCATCGCTCCCCTACACGGCGGATCATTGGTGGTACTAGGATCGAACCCATGACATGCTAGCCCTGATCCGATGTCTAGACCACGCGGCCACTGCTTGCTCGAAGTAATGGCATCTGCGTTTACTAAAACACTTGTAGTTTTTGTTCTAGTGAATGGAAAATAATAAACTTGGTATTTTTATAAAGCTAATAAGATGGTCTGTAAAATAAAATCATAAAAAATGTGTCAATTTTTGGCAAAATTCACGGTTTTAGGGTAGTTTGGTACCTTAACAAGTAAAAGTAACTGAACATATATAGGAAAAAATGGTTTTATTATTTCTAGTATAAATATAAATTATTATAAGTTTTCAAAAGAAAAAAATTGGACTTTGAACAAATTGGTCAATTTGAAAGTTGCTTCCAGAATGGTCATTACTGTTTGAATTATTTTAGGTTTAATTATTTGTAAATTAATTTCAGACTACAATACAGGAACCTATCCATCATGTATTTTTATTCTATACAGCAGTCACCATACAGAAGGAAGGAATATGGACAGGCACGTTGAAAATTCTGAATCAACATCGTTCTACAGCAGGGGTCGGCAACCTATAGTGTGTGACCTACATGTGGCATGTTGTACAATTAATTCCCTATGTATTATTAAGTCCCTATTAATTCCTATTCGGCTCTACTCTTCAAATTTGTCAATTTTTGAGTGAATCGAAATTGATAAATTTGTAACGAACCGTATTTTACAAACATCTTCAGAATAATGGGCAGTTACGAAATTACGAAAAAATGTGAAATATAACTCAAAACATAAATCAACAGCAATTTTGCAAATTGTTGATTGTCATTACTGGAGAGGTTTAATTGTTTGAAGACAAAAAATTGCATGTGCTCTGATTTCCGCGTTTGTACAGGTAAGCCTTCGTACGCATATCTGTGTTGAAAAAATTTTCTTCACGTAAAAAATAGTTCGTGTCCGCAAAGAAATTGTTTAAGAACTGAATGTTCAAAATCATAAAATTGAAAATCACAAAATATACCTCTGATTTTGAGATATGAAAGTAAAGTGATACACAAGTACTAGGTTCGCATTAAAATTTATATTTATCTTTTTATTTAACTGTAATGAGAGAAGAGCAATACTTACGTTTCGTGTTGTTTAGTTCTCATTTTAATAAATATGTTTTAAAATACATAACATATATATGACATTATTTTTTTTACTTTTGTTGAAGAAATAGTTACATGTTATACTGTTTATTTTCATGTTAAGAAATATCTTTAAATGATGCAAAAATAATGCATAATAAAACTGTAAATCTCTATTACTGACCTCTATTCTCTAACTCAGCATGCATTACCACGGGCATTGAATTGTTTCAAGCACGTCTTACTGCGTGGCACACTGAATCCTATTGGCAGATTGTGGTATTGTGGCACGCAACAGCCAAAAGTTTGCCAAACCCTGGTCTAGACCTTGAATTAGACGAACCTTTGTTCTAGAGCAACACAAAGACTATTGACGATGAATTTTGAATTAAATTCTTTATACAATTACAGGGAGAACACATTTCTTAGTCCCTCCTCCGATTTCCATTTTTGACCGTATTTGAATATGTTGTTGCTAATGCCACCTGTCTGACATAGTCAGATCGAGGCCCACGAAACTCATGGAATCGGGCTATATTGTACGCCTATCGTTAGCCATTGCTTTGAGCACCATGCAGTGACAGTACGATTTGGCTCGATTCCACTCCAATCTTGAAGAACACCCTGGGAGTGATCAGGGGCATCCCACCTCTCTTCCCTTTCCACCAACCACACAAGAGAACTCGAGGCTCGATGGCTATTTAGAGTTTCCCCATGCTGTGTGATGGCACTATACATTTACAAACATCCATGCTTTCACTGGGATTCGAACCCAGGCCCTACGCCACAGCAGTCAGCGTCGCTAACCACTATATCGGATGGGCGACCTGTAGTATTTGAATAAAAGATACGTAATTTCATTTAGCAAGTAACAGCCCAATTATTTCGAATGACAGACCTTTACAAAAAACTGGAGTTGATCATACAACTCGAAGTAAACATGCCTATAACTCATGGCTACTCGGTTGTCGCGGTCTCATTTGGTGTGGAAGTTTAATAAATGACCCAGATTGTTCTCATTTATTGACTATGGTTGATAAATACAAACTTCGTTGTCAATAGATCTCATGTAGTTTAAAGATAATTTAAATCATTGCCACTTACGGAACTTTTGACTTTATACTTATTAAAAACATTTTTTAATTCATTTGTACCAATATATATTTACTTCATATTTCAAATAAAGTTATTAAAATGTATATTTGGTTAAGAAAAAATGTAGTATGTAAGCCAAATTTGACAATTATTTGTTTCAACAACAATTTTATGCACCTTTTTTTACGTTTAAGATGTTAATTTTTTTATAACCCCTTAGACGGAATGACGACCTACAGAACATTTTGTGAAAACAATGGGCTCAAATGAGAAAGGTCGCATAATAAAGAAAAATACGTGTTCTTCAATGTATTCAAAACAGACATTCAGCAAATTGTACTTGTTCTGTTTATAACATTTCAAATTTTATGGTTGGATAAAGATGTTTAAATTCTATAAGAAAATAAATTTCTTCAAAAACACTTTAGAATTCAAATAGAGTCTTATTTCATGATATAATTTTCAATAAAATGCATTTTGTACATTATTTGCGTTATTATTTTTGACAAGTATATACTTTTTAAGAGAAAGTTTCTGCAAGGAGCAAAAGATTGTAACACAACGAAGTACACATCAGCAGCTTTTATCATGTGATTATGACGTCACACGAGTTTTTGGACTGATTGGCTAGAATCACGTAATTGTCATTTTTATAAGACAATGACGTCTCATGAATTTAGCTGATTGCCGAAATCTCCAATTTGCACTTTTATCGAAGCTCTGAACTGATTTTGTACAAGATTAATTCGAAAAAACTGATTAATTCATTATATTAAATTAAACTTGGTTGTGCAACTGTCCTTATCATGCACATTTCTTAATTTTATAAAAGCACACAAAACTTTCCTAACTCTAAGACTAACATAATTATAGACGTCTTAAAAAAAGCTCCTATTATTCACATACTTAAGCTGATCAAATTTATGACTTACTAATTTTCACTTAATGATAATTTACAACCATTAGCTTTAAGATCAAATATTTCATCAGAGAGAAGCAATTTCAATATACTTAATATAAAATATATATAAACACGTAAAAGCGCTAAATTTGTGAATTAATTACACACCATATATATAATCAAATTTATGTCAAATAGTACTCGTTTTGTACTAGAATACCCCACATTTCAAAATATATTAATTTTGCAATATATTCCACCAGATATTACAAAAGAAATAATTTCATACTACAGCATAGTTAGGATTAAAAAAAGCTAAAAATAATTATTCGAATATATCTGCAGAAATTCCATTCATATTTGATGAGTTTGTTCCATTTCAAATTGATTATTAATATGCATTGACAGCAATAATAATCTCTTAAAATGAAATAATTCTATATATATATATATATATATATATCTTCGAAGAACTAAATAATTTTTGCGACTCGAAAATGCGAAGAATCTGGATTTCACTGCACTCTAGGCAAGAAAACCAAAGAAGGACCTCGACAATATTTAATTATCACTTAGAATAAAAAGAATACTGAGCTTCAAATCTCATAAAGACACAAAAATTCATAACATAGTAATTAGCGACCTAGTTCAATCAATTTGAGCGAACGTCTTTGAAACCCAAGAATATTCCAATCGCCATAATCAAGTAATAACAGTATAATTAAAAGCAAATTTTTCGGGCTGATTTTTGTTTACCTTTTCTTAATGCTCCCCCTTTCCGACGAAACGCTCCCTAGCGGCGAAAGCTAGCAACATGTGGTTCTTCGGAGAAATATTTTGTGTGGGTAAGATCGTTTGGCAGTTGCTTTCCCGCCGAAACGAAGGCTGACCAGATGTTTTATCACTTTGAATAAGTAAACATATTATGGAAATAACTTAAATACATCATCAACCGTTGTGGATTAAAGTTGAAGTTCTTTTTCTTCCGTGAGTAGTAAGATTAATTTAATATGTTTTTCAAGACTTTTTTTTTTGCTTTGAGCAAAACTATTTTTTTTTTAAAAAGTTATTTTTTGTGATAAATATTTTTGGAATTTCTCTTAATTAATTCGATATTTTTAAATATCGATGTAGATAGAATATCTCTTAAGAAAAATAATTTTACTGAAAATTTTATTTTGGCATTTATTTTATTGTATAAGAATAAACACTTCATGGAGAAAAAAAATCATCCACAATAGCGGATGAAAGCGGTTGTTTTTCTTTGGAGAGTAATCAGTTTTTAAAAAAAAGATTGATTTGCCTTTTTACAATTTTTTTTAAGATCTTGTTTTTTAAATCAAGGCATAAAATTTTGAAAGTTTGGGAAAATTTTCGCAGTTCGGTTTTGTTCGTACTAGGTGATATGGTTGAAGTATATTTTATAAATTGTTATTCTATGTAATTAATATTTGCTATTTGTGTTTTACTTATAAAATGCAAACAAAAATCCTCTACATAAATGTTGTAATCTTTGAATTAATTTTTCAATTAAAGCAAATGTTAACTTCAGTTCATTTTCAATAATTTTTCGTGCTTTTGTTTCTATGATCTCAAAATTTTAAAAAATGTTCAAAATTATTTTACGTATAGCTTATTTTAGGTTTTTTAATTAGTTTATTTGTATCAAGTAGGGATGATAGAATCTTTGATTGTTCATATCTGATTGTTATTTTTTTTCTTTTTACTTTTGTGATAGATAAATGCAAAATAATAATAATAATTTGCGAGAATTTTTTGTACAGTATTTTTTTCTTTATAATTTTTTATGTATGTATTTATTTTTTGTATTTTGGTAATGATGGGGATTTTCTTCAGATTTATTTTTAGAAATCCTTCTGGCGATATATATATTTGTGATTTTCATTGGTTTTACTAAATTATTCTACAAGGTGTTTACAGAGCATATGATAGTGCATGCTTAATTAATTTTAATTTTACAATCTTGATATAAGCCCTGTTTTGATAACAAAATAATTTAGGTTTTTTCAAGCATTTAAATTACGATATTGTTTTCTTCTCTTTGATAACGAATATTAGATATTTGTTGCTCACAATTTTTAATAACCATGAAAATACAAAAATTCAGCAAAAAATTTATTTAGTTACAAACATTTATGATGCATTTGATCTGCACTGAGAAAAATAATTCAAAGCATTATTATTTAAACTGTCCTGAAACTGTTGTTGATGAACAGCGCATTTATAACTTGGTCGCATGTGTGAATTTAATTATATTTCGAATTTGTTAGTTACATATTTTCATTTTATTTATTGGCATATAATGCTCATTTATTGGTGCTCATTTATTGCAGTAGTTTCCATTTTTCATTATTGATTTTGTACATTCATGTCAGATATATTTTAACTCCCTCCAACTCCCTATTATTAATTACATATATTTCTTATAATATAGATTCATGAAAATTACCAATAATAATATATATTTTATTGCTTTAAAAGTTAAACATTTAAATTTTCTAAATTTTTTATCGAAAGATTAATATTTTTCTGACATTTATGTAAAATCATTCAAATCTGTTCTTCAAAATCATTGACTTTCCTTCCAAAATATGATTTTGAATTTTGTTTTAGTTTTATTTTAAATATATAAAACATAATTTGGATAAAATATTAAGTGGGTTAATGAAAACATAGCTGTAAATTTAGAAGTACATTATTAATAACCTAAGGCTTAAGATTAAGTACATTAAACAATAATAAGAGTAAGAGGTGAAGAGTGTGTTATACATTTATCATAGTCAGGTTGCTATAGATATAAATTTTTGTGCGTAACACGTAACCTTGCGGCTGAAGGAATGGAAATAATAACATACTATAAATAACTAAAATTTTGCATTTAGTTTTATTGTGCAGTTTTGAATATAGTAATGCATTTATATATTTGAATCATATTTTTACAAGAGTGTAGTTAGATATAAAGACAAATTAAAAATTATGTGCTCTTTTTCTGGTTTTAATATGAATAAAAACTGATGCTTTATTAAAATAGAGCACTTACGCAGTATAGTAAAAATGTATGTATCGGAATTATACTCCATAAATGTTTTTATAAGCTCAATTCATAGCTTTTAATACTAAAATGCTGTATAATTTAAAAAAGTTATCCAAAAAAATATATATATTTCTTAAAATTATAAATTTTATGGAAATAATGCAAGTGAGAGAGATTGACCAAAGTTATTTAAAAAGGTTTCAGAAATATTTCTTCGTGTATAATAATGGGGGCTGCGGTGATTTAAATGGGAAAAGTCCCAGAAGTCATCATGCTGCGTTTCGGAGAAATTAGATGAGCACTACCCGTAGTGTCGACTTCGTTACTTGACGAAGTTCATAATCGCAAGTTAGTCAAGATTCTTCCACTTTTACTTCGACGTAACACTCCACATTTGACTTCCGCATTTGTGGAAACAAATAATGTTCTAGAGGGTGGAAAGTTTCGCTTTTCAAAGCAACATGGGTGCTATTTTCGATGGACCCCATAATTTTGAGCCTCGGCTTGCAGACGTTTTGATTTGATTTTAATTTACGTCACACTGAGTAGCAACATGAAGTCTACTGGCGACGAACCTCGTCATTTTGAACCAAGGTCAAGTGACGAGGATGTATCCTGTGGTACCCTTCTCTATAAATTTCAACACCGCACCAATGGGAAGACTGAACCTCGATTATTTTAACGTGAAGCCTCCCTTCAGCACGACTGGTCTTAAAAGTCCAGGCTTGAAACTCGTGACTCGACAACGGCGGCCACGAGTTCACTATCATGACCACTTGGCTATTGCGGCCACCGGTATAGTGACAAGAGTAGCAACTGAGCTGGAACCCCACTCATTAAATAGACACACCACACGAACTTGATATTTTTTAGCCTCGGCAAATTTTTCCTCTCCACCATGAGAATCTTTAATAACACCAGAATTCGAATACATGATCCTCCTTAACTATCGTCGTTTACTTGTTCGTGACTATGAGCCTTCAGCTAACAAGCCACACCTCGTATCTTTGGAACATTATTCAAGGATGTAATGCACCTCACATATTTAGAGCTTTTTTGGCAATAGTTATGTATTCCCCCCCCCTTTTATTTTTTGTGCAGTGTTCAAAATGTTCACCTATGGTTCAGATGTTCCGCAATAGATTGGGTGGTTACATTGTCTTTCAGTGTTTCGTATTCCACTAAGATATTAACGTCGCTCTAAAAACTACACGAGGGCCTTTTTCGACGGACATCGTAAATCTGAACCTAGATTAAGTGACGAAGACGATACCTGAGATGGCACCCCTCTTCCTAACTTCCTCACCACACCTAAGGGATGACGTTTGAACCTCAACAGATTTAATGTGCATCCTCGTGTCACTTTATAATTACTTCCCACAAAACTTCCTCCATTATATTATTAATATTTTTATATCCAGAAATGGAATTTTTTTTTTAATAAGTGAAATATTCAAGGCATTTATAACCGCGTTTCTCGAACTGTGGGACTCGTCCCCCTAGAGGGGCGTGATAATCCGACGTAAAGGTGCAAGAATATCAAAAAATCGAAAATAAAATATTTAAAATAATTATCAATTTACTGAAAGGAAGTAAAACAAAATACATTCTGATATAATAAAAAATAAAGCACTTAGTCACACTTTACATAATATATTTATAAATGTATCAGTATGGCAAAAAGTATTTGATAATGAATTTATCAATACTAAATTAAAAACAAGTTTTTATGACTAGTGAATTCCATGGGCTTGTCACGTATAAAATATAATATTTATCTTGATATTTTGCGCAGCTAATTAAAATCGTATTGTAGCCTTGGCGTCGAAGTACATATTATATTGCATTCAATACATATTTTTATGAGGTGGGCGCAAGGAAAAGTATGACAGAAAATTGGGTCTCAAATGTTGAAAGTTTGAGAAGCATTGATATATAAGATTACTTTTACCCTTGATTTTAAAACTCAAGAATGATTATTTGATTACTTACTCTTAAGGAAACATGGTACGATTTACGCAAAAATTTTTAATTTAAGGATTTTCAAAATATTTTGGTTGCCTTCTATGTGTGTATGCTATGTAAAATAGATTTTATGTTCAAACTTCGTAAATTTTTTAAGCGAAAAAATAAATAAATAAAAAATAAAGGATTTAAAATGCTACTCCTCCCACAATAATTTACGTACATGCATGAAATGTGATTTACAAGTACATCAAACTATGTATAACAAGAGTTGGGTTTTGCAATAACATGATTGGTATTCGTACAATACTTCTTTTTATGAATGCTTAGTGAAAATTTCTTAAAAAATGTATAAATCCTGAGTTCAACGATTTTTTTTAAAAAATAAGTTTTGCTTTGATTCAAAAGTGCATACTAACACTTGTTACATGTACTATTAGCAATAGGTAAAAAAAATCAAAGCTTTAAGCCCAATAGAAAAAAAAGCCTTAACATTTTAAATGAAGACAAACTATTAATTTATTTTTCTGAGATAACTAACTTTAAAGTTTAGATTTACTATAGGGAAGTGAATCAAACGAATGTAAAAACTATCATAATTCTGCGTTTTGTAACTAAAAAGCTTTACAATTTGGTGAGGTTACAGAAAAATATATAAAAAATAATTTAAGCTAAAAAAAATTAGATTTGATTTTTTGACCGATTTTTGTCAATTGAATCGTACTGTGTCATTTCACATTACAAAGCAGTACACAGGGACTATGAGCAATGAAATTCATAATTTCAAAACCATGATCGAGCGACACCTGAGCTTGCAGCCCACTTTTTAAGCTTCCATAGCTTGCCTAAGCAAAGAATTTAGAGCTTCGACAGATTTAACGTACATCAGCTCCTATTTCATAAAAAGCGAAAAATTCATGAGTGCGGAAAAAAGGACGAAGCGTGAATGGCGTTAAAAACTGATTGACATATATCTTCGAAAAAATTCAGCTTTAGATTCTTGAAATTTGAGATAGGATTTCATTTTGAATATATCCAAAATATATCTGAAAAAAATATTTTTAGTTTCTTTTTTTTCTCGAAAATTAATTAATAAAGTAAAAATGTGTTGGGAAATCACTAATTCGTTTAGCTTCTTGTTGCAGAACATCAGAATTGCCTGAATCAATCATTTTCATTATATCAATCAATCGTGTTTGAGCGTGAGAGTTTTGGGGAATTATAATGTTGAAAATTTAATTATCTACTTATATATGCTTAATGTATTATTCATATATACTTTTTAAACTATTTTTTCATTCCCCCCCCCTTCTTAGGCATTTTTAGAAAAGTTATATGTTAATAGATCTCGATATTTATGTCCAGACAAGAAGTATGGTTATCATATTGTTCAGTCACATTTTTTTTGTAAAAAAGTTTGCTTACTAATTAGGAAGGATGAGTTTTAAATGAAATTTAAGGAATGTATAGGAAATTGTCTTTTAACTATGATTATTATGATATTAACCACTTGCTCTGGCAAAAAATTCACTGACGCGTGTACCAGAACGGTCATTTCTGTTTCTGTAACAATCGCATGACGATGTACATACCACGTCGTGGGCGATTCAGTGACAAAAGCATTACTACGTGCGTGGCACGTCTTTCCAGCGCAAGTGGTTAAAGTCGTGAATTTCTTTCATAACGATATTTACTGTAGCGAAATGGTCATAGTCGCAAACTATGAAGAAAACATTCGAACGTTCCATGGCCGTGAATTCAAGTTCTAAGAAGTTTCATTAAGGACTTCTGTTGTTGTTTCTTATCCTGGAAAGATCTGGCATATGTGAGATTCGCTTCAGAAGGGGGATGACCCCCAAAAATTCTATAATAATAAGGGGATAGGATGTTAAGTTCCCCTTAAAAAGTACGATGCATCCCAGAATGCGATCCTGTGGAGCTGGATGGTCATAGCATTTCTTCTAAGTTGGGTTTATTTTTCTTCCACTATCAAAGGAAAGACATTGAATGTGGTCACTTGTTAGTCTAGCCAGGGCAGTCTGTGAGACACGTTCACATTTGATTTCCAGGGCAGAGTCATGGAATATTTCAGTGTACCATTGGTGCGTAGGTGGAATACGCGATATTAGATCTTCCACATTTGAGTATAGTTCTTGATAAGTGAACGAATTGCCAATAGCCGATTAATTCTCACTACTCTCTTTGATCAATCTATGTGTGACCTCATTACCACTAATGTTAACGCGCGCGAGTGTGTTAAAATAAATGTTAGCATCCACTGTGGAGGTAGTCATCGTGGGTCTGAGAAATCTTCCCCCTCAGGGGGCTCACCTTCTTTAGGTGAGTACAGGTGTCACAATCCCGAGGTGCCCTAGTGATCTTTTCCTTTTCCCACGGGGTTTACTGTCTTTGGTAAACGCGGGCTTCACGAACCCGGGGTACCCTAGTGATCCTTCTCTATTTTCGACCCTCTTTCTTGTCATTCAATTCATTCTTTCTTTCTCTCTTCCCGTCTAGACCACAGATATTAAAACAAATGTTTGGCGCAGTATAGCCGAAATCGGCTCTTGCGCCAATAAACCCCAAAATTGCTCACTCACTGAGAAATCTTCCTCAGTTTGAGCAGAATAAATACGCTGGTTTCATCGTTTTCGAAGGACTTGCCATTAAGATGTTGTAATGCACTGCGGCTGTCTGAGGAAATCCATACTTCCCCCAAATCACAATCATTAGACATGATAGCAATCATGTCCAGTTCTACATTAATCGCAATAAGAACTTATAAACGTCAAAAATGAAAATAAATCTTGGGTAGGATAAACTGATTGATTGTTTATCATTATCATTTTAGGGAGTGTTATTTAAGCGCCATGGGAATGACAGAGTAGATTTATCCATGCTCAAGTGATAAGGAGTGATCCCTACTAACTCCTAAATTTAACATCAAGTCGGAGCTACCTAAATGGTCCTGGTTGTGAACGCGAGACAGACGTTATATTTGTCGAGTCAACTTTTAAGGTCCTGATGCCTCTAACAAGCCAATGTGACTTGGATACCCAGCAAATTTTACGTGCATCACACACACACACTCACACACACACATTTTTGATGAACGATTTACATACTCTTAAAGTTAAAAGCGAGTTCTAGTCGACGTTCTTGTCATTTAACCATGGTTCAAAATAAGAAGCTCATCAAAAATGATATAATGTGGCTTCTAGTGTCAATCCTTTAAAGTAGCGGATCTTGACCTCTAGGGGTCTACAGCGCCTTTTTCTAAAGGGTCCACGCAGATCTCTTATTTACCGTTAAGATTGTCCTCTATTACAGACTTTAAAAGGCCTCGTTCATTTTCACCCTTGGTATTTTGGGGGAAAACCTCGTTGGTGTCACCAACTTAATATTCCTAGATATCAGCAGACGGCTCTGTAGCACTTTTTTAGTGGCCACATCAAGTCTTTGACTTTTAAACCGGGCCAGAGAGTCTTCGCAGAATGTTATAGGTGCAAGGCTGATCAGGCCTCTCCCAGTCATATTTCGAATTGTTTGAGTTTTTCATACGACGAGATTTTAGGAAGTCCTATCTTATTTCTGGTTTTACGGAAATGGTGTAGCTGGGATAAGCTGGACACCATCTGGGATAAGAAACAACACCAAAACGTCTCGTGGAAAAATTGGAGAAAATAAATTGCCAAGAGATCCCTGAATCACCCCCAAAGAAAACCCTCTACAATAACAAGTATTTCGATCAAGAATATTTAATTCAGTCTCTTTATTGTTTGTAACTACAACGTAATATTCTTAATCAGTTGTTTGCTGTTTTCTTAAGGGGGTGAAAAAGAAATTAAAAAGTCTGTATAAGTAGCGTAGGCAGTCTGTAAACTACCAGCCTTGTGATAGGTGTCAGGCAGGATGTTCAAACTCTATGAGGTCTGCAGTGTCAGGCCTATGTATAAACTGGGTCCATGGCAATTAAGTTTAAGAACCACTGCTTTAAAGAAGTTCTTAATTATTGCATTCAAATTTCATATCATGGTTATTGAAACTTAAAAGAGTCATTTTGTCTCTTACGATATTTCTCCACCTACAACTCAAAGATTACATCTGCCGATGTTCAAAAATATTTTGGCGAAAAATGTTTAAATGCAAAAAAAAAAAGAACATCAAATTTTATATGAAAATGTAAAAGATTTTGCTTTTTGGAAAATTTGAAAATACCAAACTGATTAAAATTCTTAGGATGCAATGTCTGGATGAGTGAGGTAGGGCATTTTAATCAGGCTCTAGCAACTGTTATTGCAAAATGTGATGAGACCAACTCGACCGTAGTGCTCCCACCTGAAAAATAATAGTTAGGTCTTAGATGCTAGACTGGGGGCTTATCAAGTCACATCTTTCTTTGTTTTAATTAATTATGTAGAAAACATTCTCATTTTTCGTAAAATTTTTACAGTTATTTAAACAACTTGAGATGTTTTGAAGAGTGATGTTAATAAACAATCAATACACGTATCTGGAAGTTATTTTTCATGTTCTATCTATTCATATGTATATTTCAAATATAATCATGATTCGAAAACAAATAAAAAATTCGTATCCTTTCATTTCAATTAATAAGCAATCATAGACATATGAGTATTTGCAGCGGCTTGATAAAGAATTGGGTTCTTCTTATTTGAAAGCTCAGAATATTTTTTCCCCATTAATTGTCTCTTATTAGTTTAAATGGGAAGATGCATTGTCATGGTGCAGCATTAGTCCCCTAACATTAACTTCTTAGAGAATTTCGGGAAGACATTTAGTGGTATATCAGTTTGCTGTTACTGTTTTCTGTACTTCCAACTTGATGGCTTTGACTAATCCCGTACTTCTGAAGGAAACGGCATACATTATTTGATTTTCATTGCACCTTGTCTTTTCACCGTCGTTGGCGTGGGATCATTTTAAAAGATCCATACTTTGCTTTCTTGACGTGTTGGAATGTCAAAAAATGGTATGTACATTTCATCACCCGTTACAATTGTAGAAATGATGTGATGTTAACTGTGAGTACTTACTTTAGAGCACTTCCAGCTATAAAACTTTCAGCGTAAACAGAGCATTCTTTTTATCTGTTTGTGGGGCATTTTTGCTGTTGGGTCAAAGTAAATACACCAAATTCATGATATATGTAATTTTTTTCTTACTGTATTAAAAATTATAAATTTCACGAAAATGTGAATTTATAAACACACTTATCCAAATATTTCTAAGGCATCACCTTTTGGAATAGAAATGTTTGTCCATTGTTTTTTCATTCATTTTGATATTTATTCAAATCTATGAGGGTTGATTAGAAAAAAAAGTTTACAAGTCGAATAAAGAAACATTTATTAACAATAGACAGCAAATACAAAAGAAAATTAAGAGGCATATGTGCCCATCACATTTCGACATAAATACTAAGTCTATTAGGCATTTATCAGAACGAAAAACCAACCGTCTTTGTTAAAATCAGGTCCCTATATTCACATTGAGCCTGGTCTCGTTGGATGTTTTAACAGCACTGTCTTGGAATATTTCAGCACATCAGAAACGATACCATAGCTCAGTCCCAGCTCTGACGAGATTTCATTCTGAATACCTGTCGATCTTTTTGAATCATTTCTTCAATTCGTGCCGTGTTGAATTCTGTCGTTGAAGAGCTTGGCCAGCCTCTTCCTGCAAAATTGCAGTTTTCGACATCTTGTCTGCTTGATTGAAAAGAGTGACACCATTTCGGTACATGTTGTCTGCTCTTTCTGCTCTGCTCTCTGATACGCGGACACATTCTTTAGCCATGAAAATCGAATCATGGCTCTCACTTCTAAACGAGACGAATTTACAAAGCTCTTGCCATTTTAATCATCCTGAACATTCTGGGAACTCTCACTACCCAACCTCAAACCAGCTGTGTGACAAGCAACGTCATTTGTCTCCACTCTGGGGAAATAAAATTTCTCTACAATATGTAGTTTTCAAATGCTGTGGCCTTTAACCTTTTTTACTGATCTTCCCTTGTACAATAATGCAACGTACCAAAAATTGGTAGTAACTTTGCCGACAAGGTAATCCTTATTAATGAGTGAGTGAATATTAACGTCCCACTGTTCAGCTGCACGAGGGCTTTTGGGGACGGTCCACGTAATTTTGAACCATGGTCAAGTGACGCGGACGACACCTGAGCTGGCACCCCCCTCTCTTAACTACCACACCACACCAACGGGAGGACGTTTGAGCTCTCGACAGATTTAACGTGCATCGCTCTTCTACACGGCTGGTCTCCAGTGGTACTGGGATCGAACTCATGACACGCTAGCCACAATCCGATGCCTAGACCACTTGGCTACCGCGGCCACTCCTTTTCATGAAAGATGCTTATAATAATAATAATATTTTACTTATATATATATATATATAGCTATAAGACTTTTATACCGGAATTGAACTAAATTTTTTGTTTTGCGAAATTTGTGCAAATTTTATGCTTCCACGAGTCGTTTACGCGACAAAGAGGTAAGAGTTTTCAGGCAAATGCCTGTGCAATGAGTTCTCGTCAGATACGAAAACAGAAGAAGGAAGGAATTTAGACTATTGACATTGTTGATATGTATGTCATTTAAGTGTCATTATTTTAAAATATTTCCTTAGTGAAAGGTAATCGAAAAGTTGGCAGTAAGGTAGGCACCAAATGGCAGGTGTTGCCCGTGAACCGAACACCAAACACAGTTTCGCTTCTAAGAAACGACCAGTAATTCAAATGAGTGGGTTCTTCAACAGGCACACGAATGGTAGGTCGTCCTAGTAATACGATGCCCTAAAAAAATCATGCATTGTTATTTCAGAAAAATAAAGAACCTGCGTAACACAACTGTCGAGTCAATTTTATTCTCTCACAGGAACACAGATGTGCCCTAAAATTCCATCAAGATGTTTGCAAAAAGGGGAACTTTACAACCCTAAGATCTGTTGCGTGTATTCCGCTCTCGAAATATTACCATAGATCCAATTTTCAATTATCTCAATGTCCTGATTCCATTGTAATTGGAATCAGGACGATTGGTCAAGAACGCTTGTTTAAATGAGAGTAAATTCTGTCTATCATCGGATTGCAGGTAGAAACTATACGGTGCACGGCTAATAATGCTTATTGCTAAAGAGATTTTTATGCTATGACTTGCAGTGTCATGATGTGGGCAGGTATCATGGTCAATGGGCATACGGATCTTTACGAGCTTGAGAAAGGATTTATGACTAATCTATGGTTCTAATGATCTGCTCCAACATATTTAACATTTTCAAGATGAAGTAGATGAAATTTTTTGTTTTATGGATAAGAACACGACTTGTTTTCACGCAAAGACTGCTTAAATTTTGTCTTCTTTGCTGACTATATTAATATCATTTCAATAGTATGTTTCCCTGATCTAAATCCCTCTGAAAATGTAAGAGATACCATTGGCAATTCTAGCTGCCGCTTGATAATTTTCCCCGTATACCAGGAAACCGTCATCGTCGTAGTAAGAAGGAAGGGGAACAACTTATCTCAAAAGCTTCTGAACTATGTTCATAGATCCTCATTCTGAGTATACTTTGGCGTATTGAAAATTGATTCGCATTACATCGTAGTCTCATCTGTTACTGACTTGGCGTTGATGATTGTTGTAAGTAAGATGTTTTCTTTTTCAGCCATGTATTCATACAGAATACATTTTGTACAAAACTCACATTGTATACAAAGTATGACCATTAAATTCCGGACAGAGTATGCCCTAACCGTTAGTCTTGGTTTGAAGGAGTGGGAATAGGAATGAAGTTGACCTTGATCTTTCTGAGGCCGGTGGCATCCTTCTAGCTAGTTCAGTTTCATTTTTAGCCTTGTTTGAGTAAGACATTATCGTGTCGAAGCGCCGCGATCATGTTAAACTTAAAATTCGAGCGCGCATACATTTGAAAAGTTCCTCGTGAAATAAAAAACAAACAAATTTCAACTTAATGTTTTAAATTAATAAAATGAATGTTTCAGATAACTGGATTTCACGTGGTCAAATTTTTTAGTGGCACAAACGATTTTCCGAACTTTGGAAGGCTTTTGAAGATAATAAACGTTGTGGTCAACCTGTGTCATGAAGAACTGAGGAAAACTTTTAAAAAAATCAATGAAATCATGTAAAAAGACCAATGTTTGAGTGTTCTGATGATGTCAAGTATTATGAACATTAACAGAGAAAATACGAAAAGTTTTCGCCCAGAATTCGCATGTGGTGAAAGTTTGCGCAAAACTGGTAACAAAGAAGTTGATCAAGATAACGTTCAGGTGCACATTGCGCTCTCTGTAAAACAGCTTTAGGTGGACAAACGCATTCCTGTACGTACTCACATCCACCGTACTCACAAGATCTCACCTCATGTGATTTCTACCTATTTCTTAAAATGAAAAATGCATTGAAGGGAACACATTTTCAATCTGTTGATGAGGTGGAGGCAAAAATGGTAGACTTACTGAAGATGATGACACCTAAGAAGCCACAGCATTGCTTTGAACGGTGGAAAACTCATATGCAGGTAATAACGAATTGTTTTTCCGTAAAGGCTTCAATAACCTTTTCACTCTTTTACCAGCTCTAAACGCAGTGAGAATGGATTATTTCTAAGAGTTTGTATTGATAGGGAAGGGGATTAAAAGTTATTTGTACATTGGTTTCAATAAAGACAATTTTTTAGACTAACCTGGTTATTTAATTGTCCCACATAATGGTATATTCTTCTAACAAAATTCCATATGAAATCTTGTTGAACATATTAAAAATATTATTTACGTCGTGGAAAAAAGACCGTAGTTTTACTTTTACATGACCATTTAGTTTTATTGAGCTTTTTTGTTCACCAGAGTACATAACTATAACAATTTATTTAATAATTTCAGATTTCCCATTTTATTGGTTTGATTTATTCAATAAAACTGATGAGTAAAAACAATGCTACTAATTTTAGGAATCCTATTGCTGGAAATCAAGTACGATAGCTTAAATTCCATTAGGGATAATATATCGCAATAAATACCTTCTATTATTATCAGGTAATAACGAATTGTTTTTCCGTAAAAGCTTCAATAACATTTTCACTCTTTTACCAGCTCTAAACACGGTGAGAATGGATTATTTCTAAGAGATTTAATCATATTTCATTTCTTGAAATGCCAGATGTAGACTGCAAATAATCCGGTTAGTAAGAAGGGCTTTCATTGTTTTCTGATAAAAAATACTATTAAGCAAACAATCATTACGAGAAAAAGAAAGTATTTTTATGAAAAGTAATTTCTATATATAATCTCCAATATTTATGACGCGTATAAAATATTTGGTAAATAATTTGGTATATATACTTACGTATTATCACAACCTATTGAGGACATAACATGAAACGATGCATATGTTTACCAATTCAGAGCATACGAGACACACGGAATTAGGGGGTGCAACCTTGGCGAGTTATCTTGAACGTTGGTGATTGTTGCAATAATACGTAAGTACCAAATATTTATACAATGCTTCACGTAATATTTAAGTTTAAAATTGTCACGTAATATTCAGATTGTTAAATTGCATTGAATGTAAAGTATTAAATCTATATGCTTATCTAACAATTTAGAAAATTAAAGTAAAAATAATTTTTTTAACAAAAAAAATTATGTTCCATGCTTTTATAACCATTTTCATGCATTGTCAGCCACTTCTGAGCTATAGTTCAAATTTCAAGTCTCTAGCTCATCGGGACGTTACAGTTTAAAATAAATTACAGAATTCCACCCGAACAGATATTCAAGAAAGCGAGTTAATAAAAACATGATACCCTGGGGACCTCTCTTTGACCCCAGAGCCACGAAATTAAATACGTAGACGCAAATCGAACCGTGCTATCAGCAGATAGTCTTTTTGTTCGTGTAAGTTCTGGAATTACGGGGCGCCTGTTGAAATCGGGCCCGCTTCCTCGGGGGTCCGGGTTTGAGACAAAAACTCGTTTTTTCACAGTTCCATGCATTGCCATCTACTTCTGAGCTATGGTCGAAATTTCAAGTCTCTAGCTCATCAGGAAGTAAGTTTAAGGTATCCGAACACGTTCGGAGTACTTTATAACAAAATAACATACTAAAACATTATAAATTCTATTTTAGGACTCAATACCAATAAATATTATTATATATTCAACTATCAAAATTTAAAATAAATACCTGAATTTTACAAAAATCACAATTATAAGTGAAATGTTAGCAATATTTTTGAAAAACTTCAAAGCAGTTGGAGAAAAAAAGTAATAAACATATATCAGTAAAAGTATTACTAAAACAAATTAGATGCATTTATCTAGAAAATGTACTAAAATTTTAATTTTTTATTAAAGTTTGAAAATTTTAGACCTGATTGAGAGTAAACATTATAAGAAATAATACATTTTTTTATGAGACCATCATTTAAATAGCAAGCCATAACTCTAAAAGTATTCATACAATAATAAATATTTTAGTACATTCTCTAGAAAATAAATATCAGGTTGAAACAGTTTTATAGAAATACATTCGTAATATTTTGAGTTATCAGACTCGCCATGATAGATTTTGAGCAATTTTAAATTGCTCAAAATCTATCATGGCGAAATGCCTTCTGGTAGATCAAAAACCCACTTCCGGTTTTTGTAAATTTATAAAATTGATTGTAACTTGGCCTCTAGGTAGTGTAGAAACAAAACTAAATATGTTTCGTAAAGTCAATAGAAAGCTCTATTCAATAAAATAAAAAACAAAAATATCTGTTTTGACTGAATTTGGTCATTTTCAACCTGTTCGGATACCTTAAAATCAATTATAAAATTCCACCCGGACAAACATACAAGTCTTTTCGGGGCCTGGGTTCGAGACTAGAACGTCTTTTTTAACATTTTCATGCATTGTCATCCACGTCTGAGCTATGGTCGAAATTTCAAGTCTCTAGCTCATCGGGAAGTTAGTTTAAAATCAATTACAAAATTCCACCCGGACAGACAAGAAAGTGAGTTGGCAATAAAAACATGGCAATAAATCCCATCAGTTTTTTTTAATGTACTATGTAGTTTTCTAAGTTCCTTTCATGGACTTAAAATAACCACGGTAGCCATTTGGCCATGTTTGTGAAGAGGTTGTCAGTGGTAATTTCTGTGGAGTTCAGGATTCGGATTCACCACTTGGAAAAGCTGCTATACGTTAAATTTGTCAAGAGTCCTGACGTTGTTCGGAAACTTTGGGTGTGAGGGTATTGAACTCATCATTTGTTCGAGACTTAAAGTTATTACGATTGTTCTTAAAAGCCCTCCTGTTGTTTTAAAATGCGATGTAGTTAGGGACAACCAGCTGATAAATTTCGAAATTAATTGACTTAATCAAACTCTGCGCTGTAAAACAATGCTATTTAATTCAAACGCGTGCATATCAAATCATTTCTTTAAATAATTTATAGTTGTAAAAAACTAAAAGAGACACGCTTTTATGGTTAATCGAACTAAAAATTAAAAAAAAAATTCTTAATATAAGAATAAAATGATTAAAGAGAAAATTAATGTCATTGGGGTAAAAGCGTAGGTGCTTGCTCTCTATCAGTTCGTATAATTTCTTGGTAGTTTTATTCTGAAATGCTGAGTTAGTGTAAAAACATAGTATAAAGCACCGCACGCTTTTACCTCAATGACATTAATTTTCTTGTTAATCATTTTATTCTTATATTAAGAATTATTTTTTTACTTTTTAGTTCGATTAAACATAAAAGCGTGTTTTTTTAAAGTTTTTTAAACTATAATTTATTATTTATTATTTTTTAATTTGATCTACAATAAAAACATGTATTTTTAGTTTTTTTTAAACTATCATTTATTTATTGATGAATTAATCTTAAATGCGTCATTTCTTAGGATCTGGAACGCCCATTGTCATCTTATCAGTGCGCCGATACGGCCTATTTTGCAAAATGTAGGATTAGCCAAATGAAGGAAATTTGGAAGAGTTGAGTTACAAATATTTCATACGAAAGAAGGCTTAAGTCAATGATACTTTTCACTAAAAAGAGCTCAATATTCTATCTGAAACTTACGCTAATCCGGTGACCTCTGAATAAATTCTCAGCTGTTTTGGTAAAATGAAGCAATGAATGATGTTTCATTCTTCAGATCCAACAAGAGAATTTAAAAAAAAAAACAGACTTTATACATGCACGAGTCTTTTTATTTTCATTTTTAGAAAAACTAGACAATTGTTTATATTATGGTAAGAAATTGCTGACGCACATTTTCTCACTTTTTTAGGGTTGTAACTTAATCTCTTAGGCACCAAATCTGGAAATGGGATCTTGAAAAAGTCTCCAAATCTGGAAATGTTATATGGAATTTGTCGCCAAATCTGGAAATAGTTTAATTAATTATTCGCCAAAGGTGGAAATCGTTATTCCTGATGATCTTGATCAGGACAATAGAACAAAATTATAAAATTATTGTATTGTCATCTCTCGTTGACAAGTATGCAAATTTTCGAATAATTCTGACCTTTTAAAGTGGCTAAAAATCGAGTTCAAAGATTCCGTTACATACAAGTGAAACTTAAAAAAGTGTGTTAAAAATTATATTCTTCTTCTCCTCTTGACTTCAAAATAGAACATGACTTTAACTTCTAAAATGGAAATAAAATTATCTTATACTCCACCCACCTGCAACCAGTGCCCAGAACTGATTTTAGCAAAATCCTAGCTGATCTCTACTCAATAAAATAAACATGCTAATTAAGCTCAAAGTCTGTAGGCCTAATAGTTAAAGGACGGTAATTCTTATCTACAACAGCCTCTTTACTCTCGCAACCCTCTTTTGGAGTCGATTTTCGCGAAACTCTTTCTTAACGGACCTCTAACCAATGAAAGAAATATTCTTACCAAATTCCAGGTCTGTAAGTCTAATGATTTAAAAATTGGAATTTGAACCATAACAGCTCCTTAACCTCTCACAACCTCCTTGGGTGCTGATTTCCACAAAGATTCATTTAATGTTTCGTTCAATTGAAAATTTTTTCTTGTTGGTGGTGGCGTTACTAATGCCTCCTCTCTGACAATGTCGGATCGAGGCTCCCGAAATTCATCATGGCAAAGGGCTAGATGTACGCCTGTCGTACCATACAGGTGACAGTACGTTTTGGCTCGGTTCAATCTTAATTTTGAGAGAGAACACCTTACGGGTGATCAGGAGCTACCAACCACTTTTCCCCTTCCATCTTCCTCACAAGATGACTTGCGGCTCGACGGCTATTTAGAGTACCCCAATGCCGCAAAGGCACTATACATTTAGAAACATCCATGCCTTCTCCGGGATTCGAACCCAGGCCATACGGCACAACAGTCATCGTCACTAACCACTGCACCGGATGGGTGTGATTTTGCATAGTACATATTTATTTGTATTATGCAAAACTTTGCATAGTACATATTTATTTGTACTGTGCAAAACTTTGCATAGTACATATTTTTCTGTACTGTGCAAAACTTTGCATAGTACATATTTATTTGTACTGGGCAAAACTTTGCATAGTACAAAAAAATATGTTGTTGCTCAAAGCCTTAAAGTGAGATGCCGACTCAGTTTCCGACCACGTCATCTAATCATGGATTTTTTTCTTGCATTTTTAAAAAAAATTATTTCAATTATCATTCTTGTCAGCTCTTGTACTTTCTTTCCCGTTTACACAAATCTGGTAAAATGTTTTTTTAAGTAAAATTCTTCCTCTATATTTGTTTCTATTCACTGTATCAATCTCTACCTCTAATTGAATAAGCTCGATTGTCTCACGAGCACTTTTACATCGCTGAGACATTAAAATGTAATGTATAGTCTTATAAGAAACGTTATTTGTAAGGAAATAGAACAGGAGTTTGAATCCGAATTGCTAGTCATTAAATATTCTGAACACTCATCTGTCGAAAAGGGGCACTTAGCATTTTTCATTCCGTAGTCTGCTTTAGCAGTATCATGATCCTGCAAGCCCCTTCTCACATGGACTCTTCCGTTCGTGACTTTCCTCTAACGTTAATATATTGATATATAACATTCTAGAATAAAACTATAAAAAAAATTATTTGCAGCTTAAAATTAGTAATGTAATAAAAATGCGACATATATATATATATATAGATAGATAGATAGAGAGAGAGAGAGAGACAATTTATGTCAAAATAGTTACTTTAAATAGCAAAACACAAAGAGTAAATAATAGATAATAATTGCCAGAATAAATGTCCCAATCTATATAAATAATAAATTATAGTTTAAAAAAACTAAAAAATACGCTTTTATAGATAATTGAACTAAAAAGTAAAAAAAAAAAATGATTAACGAGAAAATTAATGTCATTGTGGTAAAAGCGTGGGGGTGATTCGATATCAATTGTTATAATTTGTTAGTAGTTCTATCCCAAAATGAATTGTTAGTGTAAAAATGTAGTACAAAAGACCCCCGCTTTTACTACAATGACATTAATTTTCTTGTTAATCCTTTTATTCTATATTAAGAATTATATTTTTTACTTTTTAGTTTAATTAACCATAAAAGCGTGTTTTTAAGTTTTTTAACTATAAATTATTTTTCATTTTTTAGTTCGATCTATAATAAAAGCGTGTTTTTTTAAAAAAACTATTATTTATTTATTGAAGAATTAATCTTAAATACTTCAGTTTTCAGAAACAGGAATACCCATTGGCATCCTATCAGTGCGTCCTATCAGTCATCCTATCAGTCGTACTGGTTTGCAAAATGTAATATCAGCTAACTGAAGGAATTCTGCAATAGCTGAATTTTAAATATTTAATGTGGAAGACGGTGTAAAAAAGTCAATGATATTTTCCTTTGAAAAGATACATCCTCTTTGAAACTTGATCAGTATTAGACATAAAAATACACGTTTTGAATCGAAACGTTTGTGAGAAATTATTTAATCCGGTGACCTCTTTATCAGTTCTCAGTGGTTTGGGTATAATGAATGATGTTTTATTCCACAAATCCGAAAAAATAATTTAGGACACACTTTATGTCTGAGTTTCAAGAAATTAAAGCATAAATTATGTTTTCCCATATGCTCGAGTCTTTTTTTTATTTCCATTTTCAGAAAAACTGGGCAAATGCTTATATTATAAGAAATTGCAGAAGCATCCTCAATTTGTTTTGTTTGTTGTATTTGTATTAACCATGAGCGTTTTCACTTTAGGGTTGTATCTTAATCTCTTAGTCACCAAATATGGAAATGGAAAATAGTTAATTCTGATGATTCTGATCAGGATAATGAAACAGAATTATTAAAATATTGTATTGTCATCGGTACTTGACAAGTGTGCAAAATTTCGAATTAATCAGACCTTTTAAAGTGGGTAAAAATTGAGTTCAAATATTCCGTTAAATTCAGGTGAAGCTAATAAAAACATGTTAAAAATTGAATGTCTGTCTGTATGTCTCTTATGCCTTCCTAAACAGTTCATTCGATTACATTGAAACCTTGGGATATGGTTGGACGCATGCCTGCGAAAGTTTCTGAGTTAGTAAAATTAACCCCTAAGAGGCTTAGTAGAGATATATATTCCCGTTTTTGAACTATTAAACTTTCAAACTTGAAATTTGATAGACCTAGTCCGTTTATAAAGTTGAGATACGCTACACAAGGCGTCTTACAAAATTTGAACCCTAAAGGGTGTCGTGAGATCTTAAGGGAAAATATATATAAATATTACAGTTTTTGAACTATTAGACCTACATGCTAGAAATTCGGTAGGCCTGTACCTTTCTTGGAGTAGAGATCCGCTACAAAAGGTGTTTTGAGAATCGACCCGAAAGATCTTATTTTCGCTTTTGAACTAGTAGACGTACAGATTTGAAATTCTGTTGGCATATTTTTTTAATACAGATCCACTAAGAACGAATTTTATGGAGCTTGATTCCTATTGGTGGATCGGGAGAGAACCGGAGGTTTATTGGACTTATTTATAAAATAAATTTCGGTGTCGAACTATTACTTACCGTAATCAAATTTAATATGCATGTTACTTTTGTTGAATGGGAATTCGCTTAGAAAAGATTTTATGGAAATCGACTCCTATGAGTGCGAGGAAATCTTTTGCGGCGTATTGATTAAAAAAAATACTCATTCTCGAACTACTAGACCTACAGTAAGGAAATGTAGTATGCGTGTCTCTGTTGTTGAACCGAACAGGTTTGTTGAACGTGTCTTTCAGAAATCGAATTTCAAAGATGGTTACTGGAGCTTATTGATAAAAAAATACGTTTTTGATGTATTAGATTTAGATTTGAAATTTGGCGGGCATGTTTATTTTATTGAGTAGAAATCCACTTGAGAGAAGGTTGCGAGAGAGTAAAAGATAATTCTACTTCAATTCTAGAATTTAATATTCGGAAATTCTGTACTTTATAAATCAAGAATTATAAGGATATTTTCAGTGCATTCGAATTCTTAAAGCTAATATATCAATAATTTATGTATGTACAAACGGAACATATTCATATAACATCATGAAATACTCAGTGAAGAGGATGGGTAATGGCTAGTTATGTATAAAACTAAATCTAATACGTAATAAAAATGAGTCAAAATTTTTTATTGTTAAAGACATACCAGTGCAACATGTGCTATTAATTCAACAAGATATTTGAACTATAGTATTTTCAATAATAAAAACAACGTTGTAATTTGCATAAAAAAATTTCACTGAGACATATGTGAAGTAGAATATGAGTAAAATAAGAAAAAAATCATACGCTGTTAACTGAGAATCCATGTGTTCTAATTAAATGAAGCAATGGCAAATTCATAATTACAAGCATTTTATTTTTGTTTTTTCTATAGAGCATTACATTTTCCCTTTTTCTTCCTTTGCTTTACAGAAGGAAGCATTTCTACATGATAAATTACAATAATTGAAAACAAATGACAAAATATATAACTATTATACACTCAAGAGCCAAAACATTATGACCACCTGTCAATAACAAGTTGGCCCACCTTTGGCACGCAACACAGCTTCAACCCGCCTTGGCATGGATGCCACAAGTCCTTGGTAAATGGCGGGAGACAGATTGTACCAGTTGTTTAAGCAACGGTCACGCAAATCCGAGATATTGTGAATTGGTGTTCTTTGAGCTCTGAGCTGCCGTCCCATGACATCCCAAATGTATTCATTCTACCGGATTGAAATCCGGGGAGTTAGGCGGCCAGGACATTAACTGGAATTCAGCATCATGTTCCTGGAACCACTCCAACACAATTTTAGCCTAGTGACACGGGGCGTTGTCCTGTTGGAACATCCCATTTCCAGCTGGAAAAATAAAGGCCATGTAAAGGTGTAACTGGTCCGCAAAGATGTTTAGATACCCTGTAGCATTCATGGTCTGCTCTACCATAACCACGGGTTCCAGAGACGCCCAAGAAAACGTCCCAGAAAGCATAATGCCACCACCATCGGCCTGTGTATGACCTACTGTACATTGAGGGAGCAACTGTTCGCCTGGAAGACGGTGTATCCTGACACGGCCATCGCGTGATGAATGACAAACCATGATTCATCTGACCAGGCAACTCTCTTCCACTGATCCATTGACCAGTCGCGATGTTCCCGGGCCTATCGTAGGCGCAGTTGGCGATGACGCTTGGTCAGCAAAGGCACACGAGTGGGACATTTGCTGCGTAGACCAATATCCAACAGTGTCCGCTGAACAGTGTGCTCCGATACTATTCTACTTGGCTTTGCATTGTATTGGGCTGTCAGCTGAGCCACTATCTGGCTCCGGTTTTGCTTCACCGACGACCTTTTTCTTTGATAGCGTGTGGACGTCCAACACCATGTCATCTACTGATGGTTTCATCGTCATTCATCCACTTTGCATAAGTACTAACTGCAGATCGCGAACAACCCATGAGTCGTGCAGTTTCGGAAATACGTGTTCCGAGATACAATCTGCCCTCTATCAAAGTCGCTTAGATCTGCAGCCTTTCCCGTCACACACAGAAGTAAGTGAAAGAATGATTCTTCAGACTATCCAGCAGCAGTTAAATATCACTTCCACTTGATCACGTGCCGTCCACGTCATCCAGGCGAGTGCATTGCAAAATGTAGGGGTGGTCATAATGTTTTGGCTCTTGAGTACATATAGCTACCCAATACAAAAATGTTAATATAAATATTTATTAAGTTACTAATCACAAAATAATACAAAAGTACTTCAGATATATATTCCTTCACTAACAAGGTATACAATTTTGATTGATTGTTTATAAACGTCGCACTTTTCATCAATTCGAGAGCTGTTGGCGACGGACCTCTTTGTTTTCAACCAAAGTTAAATGATGATGACAGCCCTTCCGCTAGTGTTCCCTCTTCAAACTTTAACCTCACGCTAAGATGAGGATTTTGAACTTTAATAGATTTAATCTGTATCAAACGCTCTACGAGGTGGGGCTTTAGTGGCACAAGGGCTCGATAAATACGATGTGGTAATGAATTTGTGATTATAACCACTTGAGTACCATGACCCAGCTTATGAATTTAATACAGTAAATATCGTTTAACACGAAACTGAGGAGTAATATTTGTTTTTTTTCGTGTTAAAAGAAATCAATGTTAAAGAATAATGCAAAAAATATATCATATATTCAACAACATTAAGTTTATTAGAATACATTTTATTCACATAGTTATCTATATAGGTACGTATTTTTATAAAAATACATGATACAAAAACATTCGCAAGAACTTCATGAAATTTAATACAAAATTTTCGAGTTTTTGGAAAAGCAAAACATTTATTCAGTTTTCGAAAAATAATCTGACATTTTTCTTAAAATTGTCTATTTTTTAGCATCAAATTGTCAACAAATCGTTCATTTCGATGTCGTTCATTTTGTTATTCCCTTTTCCACTGGAATGTGCATCTAAATAACTGCGCATACTTTTCATGATGTTCTTCATTTCGGGTAAGGTGAGGACAGGATTTGCATTATCGTTTCATTTTCGTGAACGACATCTGCTTCAATAATATTTTTTTGAGCTTTTAAAAAAAATTCAAAATTTCTTTATCTGCCATAAAAAAATTGGGGCAGTACTCACATTATCATCATCTACTGCAACGAATTCTTCAAATGATGCAGGAGGGCAGTCTCAATAATACAAAAACTTTCTCAAAAATTACTCAAAGTCCTCATTCTTAGAAGCGAAATCTTTCCGTGTTAAGCGATTTTCGTTTTATGTTAAGTTGAAATAAATGCATGAAAATACATAGTGGTTTATCGGAATAGTTGTATATTTGGTATTAATCGATATTTCGTTTTAAGAGTTTTCGCGTTCATATTTCACTGTAAATATTTAGCAAATTTTACAGATATATCATAGCAGGTACATATCCCCCATCAATCAATCCTGATAGGTATTTTAAGTATAAATAACATTTTTAGCTAAAAGAGAGCTCATTTACAGAAATGATTGATGAGGGTAAAACGCTTAATAAAATGTCAACTGTCTGACTATAATATTTCATTTTCTTATATATAAGCAAGTAATTTCTCATATATTTCATTTCCATTATATAAGCAATGGTACGAAAATAGTAAAAATTTCTCTCCACTTGAAAAAAGATTCCGCTTAAATAACAGTAATAATTTGTGATTTAAACCAAATATATAGTGTTGTTTTTTAACAGAGTTGGACAGAATATGAGAATAATATAACAGGCTAAATTGGAATTCTTCATTCTATGTAAAAATAAAAAGCAGCAATATTCATATGTATACATAAACTTAGATTTAAAACAAATAAAGAACATTTTTTTTTCTAAAATAATTATTATTTTGGTTGTTCTTATAACAGATTTAAACAAAGTATTATTTTATATTACTAGCCGGAATATAATAAAAATTATAAGCAAACGAAATATGAACTATAGATTTCTTATCAAATGCGATTCTTTAAAAAAAAATTAAAATACCACAGTTTTCATTAAATTATGTTATCTCCAGCTCAGTAAATACAGTTATTACATTATCATATAATATTTTATAGATCATATTCTGAGTTGGTCAAGAATTCAAGCACGGGTGTTCGATAAATAAAATATTTTGAGTTTATTATTTACATTTGTATTATTATTTTATAAAATTAATTTTTGATATATTATTTATAGTTAAATATATTATAAGAATTATTTAAATTGATAGAGCAGCGCTTTTATTGCTGGCGCAAAATTTATTGAAATGAAAATTTTAAAAAGTCTGCTATATATATAATGTAAAAAAATAACTATTAAGTGATAAAAAGTTTATGAACAATTTTTATTTAAAGTTTTTTTTTTTTTGGTTGTGATTTTAGAATGTTTTGACATCTTTAACCTACAAAAATAATTTTTATAAGCAGCTCAATACTTTTAAAAAAAAAAAATGGCCTTTAATCCGGATACGTTTAATTTATGGGTAAAGTAGTCTTTTTTTTCCTTCATAAAAATTATTTCTTTCTTCATCTATGAAAATATTTCTCAAAAAGATTCTTTCTACCAAAATTAATTATCCTGAGAAACTTTCAATTACCTTTACCGTGTAACATACATAAGAAAATGTATGTGTAGAAAAAAAATTTCAATACATTCCGGAAGTTGCGTAGAACACTTAAGATTAAGCGCTTATTCATTATCGGAAACAAAATAAAGAATGGGCAAGTTGTTTACATTTAATCATTTTGAACTTAAGAAATTTTAAAGTTTTTCTTTTTTCCTTTTTAGCTTGTAAGGACACATGCGTCAATTTCTTCAAAAGCTTTAAAGATTTTGATAATTCAGTTTAGAAAAAGATTTCATTGTATCAGAATGTTCTTGTGTTTAACAAGCGTGATAACACGAATTAATGTTAGATAACACACAGTAGAGAGAAAGTCTACGCATTTCTGCAGGAATCTTTCAATCAAACCACGAAGTAATTTAAAAGTGAAAACCCAAATTTTAAGACAATTGCTTTGTTCTTATTACAAAATGATTAATATCTATTCAGAACTTAATTATGGAAATGAGTGTGGTGTTAGTTTTGGAAATATATTTATTTTTTAATATGAATACGTGCTGTTGTGAAAGACTATGTGTGTATCAATGTGTTAAATATTACACTCTATTAGAAAGTTTTCATTTTGAACCAAACCAAATTCTTTTGATTGCTTTCCGAGATTGAAAAAAAAACTAAACTAAAATAAAATTATCTGATTTTTAACCATTCTCTTCATGTATAACTTTAATGTTTACTATAAAATAAACAAGTAATATATATATAAAAAAAACAATTTAAGTCTATTCCGACTTAGGTGAACAAAGAAAAATTTTTACTTTTTATTTAATAATTACTTTTACTTAGTTACTTTTTATTAAATAATTACAATATTTATATACATACAACAGAATCTCAATATTAAATGGCAAAATAGAAAGATTTCCTTTGCAATTTTTCATTTTCCTTTATATGTATGGTGCTGGACTGTTATATATATATTTATTTGTTACTATATTTATTCTTGAATTAAATTTAATAGTTCTAATAAAATAGTGTAGTAAAAAGAAATCACATTCTCAGAAATTAGGCCATCCCAGGTGAGATTCGAACCCATGACCTTTGGATTAGAAGTCCAACTCGCTACCCATCACCTTACAGGAACGCAACGAGCATTTTTCTTTTTACAAATGGTGTTGGACTATTATTTTTGTTTGTTACTAATTGTTCATTAATTAATGAATTAATATTTGAAGAACTGTATTAACACCAAGTGTCATCCACTACACGTTCAAAAAAAATTTATTTGAACTTGAATGGATGAATTGAAAGTATTTTATTAATGATTCAAAATTTCAACAAGATATATATATATATATATATATATATATAGTGTGAACTAACTGTAGGAATTGAAAAAATAATAATAAAAACGGGGAAAAGATCATTAAACCATTTCCCCTTTAAGAGTTTAATCTAATTGTCAAGAGGGTGTGCGTAAAAAATCTTAAAAGCATGAATCCCATTACAGGAACAGAAAAACTACTTAAATTTGTGAAGAAAAGGCTTTAATCAAGAGTAAAGATAAACTTATATTTTTTTGAAATGGAAAACGTAATACCAGAAAATGTTTTCCATTGATTTCAAAGGATAACATTTATGATGCTTATCAGTAACAGGGACCAGAAAGCCAACCAAGGCAAACGCTTAAAAAATGCACCGTCACTTAAATTGAAGTGAATATATCACATTGCATATTGAGGAATATCGCCAAAGTTAGAGTTGACGACAACTCACAAAAGCAGTCGCCAACCCAATCATTCAAAAAACATATAAGTACCCTTTTATAGATTCAAGTTAAAGGGAGGGGGGGGGGATTCAAAACCGATATTTAAGGCAAATTTACTTGGACTATATAATTTATTATATTATAATGACGTTATGTAGAAAACAGGTGTTAACTTAAGGAATGAAATTCACTCTAAGTAATGAATTTTAAAATATTTTTAAATAGAACCGAATAAAATTAAAATTAGAGTCTGAAAACTGCAAGAAATAAACGATACGACATAATCACGAAAATTTTTTAAATTTAACACGCTAGTAAAAGGATGACAGTGCTCGTATTTTTATTATTTATAGGAAGTTTCTTAGTAATTATAAATTCACAGTGGCTTCATATTCCCACTGAATGGCATATTACACGAGATAAATTTAAGATTTATAAGTTTAAAGTTCAAACTTATATATATTCTGTTTTAATAACTTATGAGCAGATTCTGTGAATTTTAAATGCAGGGATTAAGGAAGTTTAATATACCTTCAATAAACCATGTAATAATGTTTTTTTAGTACATTTGCAGAGAAGAATTCTGCACTATATATATATATATATATGAAGAGTTGTGATGAATCCTGCCCCCTCGAAACTTGAGCAGGTAACTTTTGAGATCAATTATTCAGTTATTCAGATTTATTTCAATTTTTTCAATACAGAACTTCTACGTTTTCTAAATAACTAAAGAAATAGACAAAGAACGTGCACGTTAAATGAGTGGGTCTGAAAGTCTTGTGGGTGGTTTCAGCAGAAACCACGAGTGCAGGGGGCTGGAGAATATTTCCATCCCCTCCAGTTCCATGCCTAAATTGTGGAGGTGGATATAGGTGGTGTCCCCATCTATCGTTAAGAAATCCAACCTATCTCACAGGCTCTGGCAACTTTCATTCCTTCCTTTCGGGAAGGACACGACAACAACAACAATAGACAAAGATTAAAGAAAAGCATCCCCTTCAGTCAAATTTATTCTCAAAACTGACTTAGTGGCTACATGAAGAGATGTATTCGCCGCAACGTTACTTGAAACCTTCGGAGGGTCTCTCCAGGGTCCACTTCTAATATAACCTTAATTCTCTTGATCCTGAGAAAGATTTTGTTCTAATGAATTTTAGACAATTAGAGCATTGACAGTCCTTAACAACATCCCTAATAATACCATTAAGGTGTATACGGATGTAATAACAGGTAGTGGTATCTATTTTTGTACCTCCAAGGAAGGAGTGACATAATCCTGAATTCTACTAATTTTCTAGAAATTAATTAATAGCAATTGATGCGAGGCATCTTTGGACTATTTCTAATGTCCGTGGCTCATTCTAACGCCTTGATAATTGGTTATTTGTTGGCGAAAAAATCAGTTTCTCCTTCCTACACAAGTTGAAACTTATATCGCTACACCGCTATATCCATTTCTAGTGGTATTCATTCCATATCGACCTTTACAGCAATGAAATGGAGGATAAATTAGCAAGGGGATGTAATTTTCCAATTTCCACCTCTTCTACCCTTTCCTTAAGTCTTCTCATTGGATACTTAATGTCTCTCATTTCCTTAAGTTTGGAGAGGCTATTCTAGATCATGTGCCATCCTCTTTACTTCCCTATGGCTCAAAATTTCTTGGAAGTCGCCAACAACCATCTTGTTGCTTGATAAGGCGATGTTAATAAACGCTTTCAACTCAACACTCAACGCTTTCCTTTCTGGAATAATACCCTTTGAACTAACCACAAAATATGGTTTACTCGAGGGTGGTCCCATTCATCATTGGTATATGTGTAACAAACGAGGTCTGTCTCTGTCTCTTGGGGTGCTGTGTCAGCCGAGTGGTTATGGTCATGAGCTCGTGGCTGGCGTTGTCCAGCCCTGGGTTCAAATCCCAGTGTCACTGAAAACCCCCCTGAGTAGATGGGAGGATGATATACGAGGCTCAAATACTCCTATTAAAAGGTGAGGTGAAAGTTTCGGGAGGAGAAATTCAAACTCTTGTCACTTGACCGTAGTTCAAAATTGCGATGTCTGTCGTCAATAGTCTTTGTGTTGCTACGTAAGTTAAAATCTAAATCCAATCAAGGCTTGGAGTGTCTGAGAAGTTCTCAGACTACACCCTCATGTCTTGCCAGTGGCCACATCAAGTGCACATCAAGTGTCCTTTTAAGAGAACAGATTTTCACCGCCATTGCCAAGTTTCAGAATCACCAAGCTTCTTCCGAGCATATTTTGAGTTGTGCAGATCGTTTTAGGAAACTATGCAGGGATCTGAATTAGCAGTGCTTTTCAAACTTGCAATATTTTTTAAAAAAAAAAAAAAAAAAAAAAAAGAAAAAGCATTACAACAAACAGCATTTCGATTGACCAGTTGCACCATACCACTAACAATATATCCATTGCAATATTTGTGACCCAATTTTCATCATAATTGTCATCGTACTCCCCCTCCATACAATAAGTATGAAAAAACTCAATATTACTATACTTTGACGCTATAACTACAATACGACTTTAACCTCTTGAGTGCCACCGGCGTATATATACGTCTCGCACAACCGGTGAGTTAAATGCTTCGGACGTGTATATACGTCTTTACGAAGTACGATCTTTTCTGTGCACTGCTAACCATAAAATGATTCCGAAGGCTTTGGAATGCAATAAAAGTACCTTAACAGGAACTTACTTACTTAGAACAGGATTTACTTATTTTAGAAAAGGTCTTATTTACAGATATATTTATTCCTTTTCATCACCCCTAATACACCACTTACGCGCACCTACATGACAACGGTGGAATTGGGAAGCGAATCGCTTAAATTTTAATCTGCAGTTAAGAAATTAATCATAAACGTAAAAATTATCAAGATTAAATGTTAATTTTTGTATGTAATCTTATGTATGAATGTAAATTAATTATCAAATACATTGAGCAGTACTGATACATTTATAAGCGTATTATATCAGTGCAAATGTGTATTTTATATTTTATAGTCAGAATGCATTTTGTTTGTTTACTTTAAACAAATTAATAATTTTTTTAAAATAATCTTTTGTTTGGACTTTTTAATAGGCTCGCACCTCCTTCATAGAGTTATCGCGCCTCCTTGGGGGGGGGGGTGCTCCCCAGTTTGCGAAATGCTTCAATACAGGTTTTTCTTAGCTCGACTCTTTAAGAGTCTACGGTCTTTTGGATTTTTTCTGACATCGGTAGTCTCTGGAAGATTCATAACAACACAACGACAACTTCGGAGATTCCATACTCAAAAGTACTTGTACCGGACTCAACTGTGAAGCAGGCATTGAAGCCAAAAGAAATCAAATATGTTTTCTTGATTAGATGCCTTAAGTTTATGATGGAAAGATTAATACTCACGATCCAATTTCAAAGAATTACACATTACTTTTCTGATATAACCAGAAAAGACGCAGGATACATGGAACTATATTCAAAAGCATCCACGCGTCTCCGGATTTCTAAACATTTGTAATATCCTTTTTCAAAAGTACTAACTGGAAGCAATGGAAATGCGCTTTGCAATATTATCCACCTACCAGAATTTCCCTCCAGTTATATTACAGTTCGAATTAATTTATATAGCAAAGTTCATCTGCATATCACGTCACTTTTGTGAGAGGGTGACAGTTCAAACTTTTTACAACACAAAAAAATTTAGAGTTTTAGTAGTCCCATCCAGAAAATAAACACTTTTATCTATAAAGAGTAAACAAATACATTTTTTGAAAAGAAAAAACACAATTCTGTCGAATACCTTGAAGCTTCCTTCAATTCTTTTCATAATTATTTCCTACATTGAGACATTTGTATTTATTCACAAGCTTCAGAATTCCCGTATTATAATATTCTGCCGCTAGTGCATTAACCCACGTTATTACTGCAAACATTCAACTTTCCATCTCTTCCAAAATAGTTACCACCAAGAAACTCTTTTCCTAGAAAAAACATCTTTTTCCCCTCATCTAAGGGGAAAATGGTTAGAGCAAAGTCCGGACTATTGGTCTTTTGGTTTTTCTACATAGGAACTCAGAAGTTTGTGTAGAAATATGATGAATGCTTGAATGTAGGAAATAATTATTTTGAGAAGTACAGTAAAATATTTTCCCCCCGAAAATATAGTGTTTTTTTATTTTTTATCGCTAAACGTATTTATTTGTGGGATAACATTCTTATAATTTGTTATAGATTATCAATTCATAAAGAGTACATAAAAAGAGAGGAAATGAGATAACGAAACACTAGCTCAATTACGTGTTCTTTATCGAATTATAAATACAGAACCCATAGTCGTGACCAACTTGCTTAATATTTATTAAATGAATAGATAAGAGAAAACACTTTTTTATTTGAATTATATATGTAGAACTTTTACCCAGAAATCTGTTTTTGATTTTGCAAAATTTTTATGGATATTAATGTATGCTGACCATCATATCAAATAGTCTGATAATGCGTGTGTGTGTCAATTTATTGACATCCGGAAGTACATCATTGAAACCAATATCGAGTACAATAATAAAGGAGATTTTAATTTAAATCATATGAAACTAAATGAGAACATTGCAATATATATCTACGTTTTCTTAATTTCATTCTCATTTATCTCTTCATGTATACTTTTTTATAATAAAAATAACATGTGTAATTAAAACTCGAGATGCCTACTTAATTTCATTACTTATAGAACTCATGTTCGTGATTTGTTACATATTTGTTTTCGTACCTTGTTTGTATTCGTATTTTTTAGTTGTTTTAATATTTGATATTTCATTTTTACCACTTTTATTAATATTTTACATTTTTATTGATATTGTATGTTTGTGGTTTATGCTTATGACATTAAATTGCTTCTAATACTAATATTTTTGTTCATATTTCCTTCTTGTGTTAATATGTGACCTCAAAAACGGAATGGGCATGATGCCGAACTAACAATTGGCGTCATTTCTACCATGAGATCTGGTTCTGGTGCCACTGTTAACCAGCCATGTTGAGAGACAGATGCACATTTAAATTTGTCAGCTCTGTAATTGATGTGGTGTGGAAGTTTGAGGAGTAAGATATCAGCTCATTAATTTGTGATATTTGTCAGTCATCCTCTCAAATTTAAGAAGTTCGTCGCCAAATGTGGCCACGACGTCCTAGTGGTTATACTCACTAACTTGTTAACGGGCATCGCGGGTTCAAGTCCTGCGCCCTGAAGAGTCCCAGAGGGGCTGATGCACGTTAATCTGTCGAGCTCAAAGTCCTCCTATTGGTATGGTATTCAATTTGAAGACGAGTTGCCAGCTCAGGTGTCTTTCTTGGCATTTGACCGTGGCTCGAAATTCTGAAGTCTGTCGCCAATAACAATCGTGTTGCTTTTTGTACGATATTAATGTAACTCTCTCCCTCTTCATCGCCAATATTTCTTGAGTTGTTTCGACATACAACGTTAACAAGCAGTCAATCAATTTTTATGTTAATATTCTATACTTTTGTTACTATTCTACGTTCATTACTATCCTCATATCTATATTGCTTGTATAAAAATATTTTATACTAATTGGAAAAAAATTACTTTTTATTCATTTCTATTAATCTGAAATAATTAATATTTTTTTGAGAGTCAATAAATATTTTTGTTTTATATTAAACAACATTCCTTGGTTAAATTTAAGTAATATTTTATGTAACAAAAGTTATCTAGTAACATTTTGAAAACATTTGGAGCAAGTAATGTAAAAAAAAATTTTTAAGTCAATTCCCACTTTGAATGGATGAATAGAAAATATTTTATTAACGATTGAAAATTTGAACAATATATAAAAAAAATATGTATATAGTCAAAATTTCTCTACTAGAGAGAGATTAATAAACATTAATCAAAACTGATAATATATATATATATATATACAAAGTGAGAGAGAGAGACATAGGGAGGGAGCGAACTAATAGTAGGAATTGAAAAAAGAGCATGATTTGTCTGCATTGTTGTAACAATGCACAGCCGATTGCGCAAGTTTAGTTGAAAAATCGGTTTTCGACACCAACTTTTGTCATTGTCTTAACACTTATATTGTTACAACAATGGAGATAAATCTAAGTTGGCGTCAAAAACCGTTAATTAATTAAATTTAATTAATGAATTCATATTTGAAAAACCATATTAACGTCAAGTGTCATCCACAACAAGTTTTAAAAAATTATTTAAACTTGATTGGATGAATAGAAAATTTTTATTAACGATTGATAATTTAAACAAAGATAAATATATATATAAATAAATATAGAGAGAGTGTGAGAGAGTAAATAGTAGGGACTGAAAAATAAAATTACAAATTGGACTTCCTATTTTATTTCAACGCGTTATCAAATGATGGATTAAAATACTTTCAAAGGCTGAATGCTGTTTATGACTGAAACCATAGTGAAGAAATATGATTCAACTTTTTAATCTACAATTCTTACATTTCTGTTGACAGCGAAGAAATATGTCTCTTTCAGAATTTCATAAACAAAGAAATAAACGATCTGTAAGATACACAGGCGTTGGAGTTGTTTTAAAATGAAACAAAACCTGCAGAAGAGAGAATTTCAAAGGTTGAATCGGTGATATATCATAGAATTGCTTTCGCTTTTTCAATCTTATTTTACTTGTCAGCACCACTCAGTAAATGTAGATACTTCAGAGGATTTTTGCGAACCCAATAGAGCTCTTTTAAAAGAAACTCCTTGTTCGCTCCGAGAAGTTTAGAGTTTATTTTTAGATTTCATGAGTTCTACTCTTCTCTTCTCGATTTCAATTTAGAAGCACTTATTTGATTTGTCGCTCTTTACTCCTTAACTGGAGGGGAAAAAAGCAGGAATCGTTTATGCATTTTTTATGTTAGAAATCAAGGTCATTTAGTGAAATTTTTGGAAGCAAATATCCTATTTTAGAGCAAACAGTTATTTATTTAATTACTCTGTTTGTTCTATTAAACATTGTCCTTGAATATTTGTGTACATATAAGAATTGATAAAGCATTCATAAATTAAGATAAAGTATATAATTGTTTTTTCTTATAAAAAAGCTATACTTAATGAAATATATGAAAGTCACATTATAAATATTTAGAATGAAGAATGTTAATAGTACTAAATAATACAAAACTGTTGCGTTGCAGATATGTTTGAGCGTATTCAAATATACGTTGAGTATAGTATATGTTGAGCATTTGAGCTCAATTCTATTGTGGATTACGGTTCTACGAAGAAAAACAGTTAGTATTAATCGGAACCCACTGTAATGTATCGCAAGATTCATCCATTAGTGTGAAGGAGTCGGATGGGTGATTAGCCATAGTGAATACAAAATCTATTTGTTAACAATTCTCAATAACGACACAAATTCAACAACTCAAACTAAAAAATGCACCAGTTACTAAATATTGGAAGCAATCGCGTGATAGACGATATATTAGGAGAATTAACCCGGCATCACTCGCATGAAAAAAAAACGACATAAAGTTCTCGCGCAGGGTGTGTCATACCATAGAGTGTTTACATAGTGTTTTTACCTTAAAATTTGTATACAAAGGTTTAAAAGGAAAAACAGTTGGAAATATACAACATGTTTATTACATTTTTCACACGTAAATTTAGTTTTTCTGTTCTTTTTATAAGGGCATTCAGTGCATTGTTTATACACTCCTTTAATCTCGCCGTGAGCGAGTGCGATATTTTCATTGGATCTTAATTTTTAGGGCGTTTTTCACGTAGTGGAACAAAAGCGCTATTTGGATGCAAATTTCGTCTTCGTCTTCGTTCCATATTTTGTCGTACCTTTTTCTCAGCCAATAACCAACCAATTGACCTCGGGTTTTCGGTATTTGGTTGCATTTGAGCCCTAGATGAGCCGAATTATATTTAAATGTTCCCATAGTTTTCCCAAATTTTCCTGAATTTCGCTAGTTGGGAAATACAACATGTGAAAAACACGCTAAAATTACTTGGCCGTGTCAATGATTGATATCTTGTTTTTAATCTGTATCTTTTTCAAACTAAACATGTAGGGGTAAACTTCTCTACTCTTTAAACTTAAAAGTTTTGGAATTTATTTTTTTATGTTTTCTTATTTTGTTCCAGTAATAGTTTTTTCCCCCAAAAGTTCATCTGTAAGTGGATAAGATGTGTACCAGTTATCCCCTTTAAAATTACGTTCTTCTCGAATGTTTTTGTGTCTCTACATATAAAACATTTATTTTCAAAACTGTCTCCCTTTTCTAAATCTGGATCGATTTCAGTGGAGGAATCATACTTGCTGTTATATTCTTCATCATTTGATTTTTCCTTATCATAACCGCGAAGGGAATTTCTTCACCCGAAAATACTGTGTACTATATCTATTAAATACTGTACCTATTAAATTACTTATATATAGCATTTCTTCATCATGAGTACAATATTACGCCACAGCATAAGGAAGATTTAAAGCGTGTTCATGCATTCAGAACTGTAACGGTGATTCACGCGCAGGGTACAACATACCCGAATAGGCGATATCCGAAAATATATACTTAGAATTCGCCTACAAGCTAAGGCCCCTCAAAGGATATGACCGTAAAGTCAGCTACACGAGAAACTATCCCTTTTTACCAAAGAGCTTTAGAAGGAGCATTGGAAAAAGTTAGACGGTGGGTATGACACACCCTGCGCGAGAAGTGCCGAGTTAACAATAAATTGATCACTTACGTCTAAGTAATATGCCTCCTAATTCAATTCGTTCTAATCCAAATTTAACGCTTCATTCACCAAATCGTCAATCTTAATATTAATCAAATAAGTAACGAAGTTCTCTTGCCTAGCGTCACGCTAATCAATCACTGCTATCCTCGTCAGCAGTCTAACCTCTCTCTTTTAGTTCAAAAGCTTAATCTTTATATACAAGTCCTTATTTACATAATCACATGTTCTTCTTCGGAGGGAACTTTTCAATAGAATAAATTTTAAATACCTATTTTTCCCTTAGAGGACTATTAGTAGGAAGAACACGAATAGACCCGTCACATCATTATGTGGGGAATATGTTCTATAGTACCGAAATTAAAAAATAATAATATAAAAATTTTTAAATTTAATATTGCCACAAAGAAGGTTACTTTAAAAAAAAAATGGAAAAAGACTTAATTATGATTAGATTATTTTAGACTCAAAATATTTTTTTTCTAAGATATTAATAACCCAAAGCGGGGATTATTGATAAGTGAGTACCATTTTATGAATACTATGTACTACATATACAATGTGCAACATATACATGTAATACGTATGTACTACATATTGCAACATTTTATATATATAACACCTGCTCTCTCTCTCTCTCTCAGCGCCATCGAATTAGTCCTTTCAAAGTTTTTTTTTCCGTATTCCGCTTTATCGTACGCTGTCATTTCAACCGTAAGTTTTAAAAATTTAATGTGAAAAAGTGGAAGTGTACAAAATACCGGATGTTTTTTTCCTTGTAACTATTTAGTAGGTGTTCTGTGATTGCAATAGTTGTTAAAAAGTGATAAGATGTCTGTGTTTTCTTTAACAAAAATTACTTTTACTTTTTACCAGGCCTTCCGGTGACCGGAAGGCCTGGGTTCGATGCCCGATGCCACTAAATACCACCGAGTATAGACGGAGTACGTGCTCGTTAAATCAGTGGGTCCGAAAGTCTTGCGGGCGGTCGCAACAGAAACCACGAGTCTAGAGGGCTGGAGAATATTTCCCTCCCCTTCAGTTCCATGCCAAAATTGTGGAGGTGGAAATAGGTGGTGTCGCTGTCTATCGTTAAGAAGTCCAACCTGTCTCACAGGCAATGGCAACTTTCATTCCTTCCCTGCGGGAAGGACACGACAACAACAACCATAAAATAGCTCTAAAATCCTAAATTTCATTCCCCTTGTGACAGTACTTAACAGAAAAACCTAATTTTATTTTATTTTTCTCTTCGTTTATATCCCAAATAACGTATTTTCCCACAGATAGGTTTTGAAATTGTAAAAAAAAAATCATATCTTTCCCAATATGCACTCAAACCTGATCTAAGCGCTTCGTTTTTGAGCGATGTTTTCATGCGATACACATAAAAGTCCATTAGACGCACATTATAAATAAGCATGACATATTTTTGTACGCATTTTGCTTACAAATGCGTAGCTTCTCTTTTGGAACACATTAAATTTTTTTTTTTTAATATATACAATTCTAAACGAATTCTGAAAATCGTGTATGTCTGGTAACCACGACATAAAAAGTGGCTAACCAATAAACCGTGGTCTCCAAACTCATCAGCGACTATATTGTACCACAAAAAATGTCAATTTTGAACTAGGTAACATCTTTGATACTGAACTACTTCGCCACGAGAAAATACGAATTCTTTACTACGTAGAAAAGGTTTTATTCATACATTTTTGAAACTTTCATACATTTAATATTTGATGTAAGCAAATAAAACATTCGAAAATCAAATCTTCTTGCGTCTAGATTAAATTTTTGCTTTGTTCGAAAACCACTGTCTAGCTATGTTATGTGCTTCGGATTTACATATTTTCTGTGAGGGACTTTTTTGTGCTGCTTTTGTTTAACACATTAAAACAAATTAAATGTTACAAACAATATTTTTTTCTCTACTTTTGAAATTCCAAAATATTTTTATACGTTTTTTTTTATGTACTCCCTATCCTCCAGACAAAAACAGGTTTAAATGCAAAGCCGTAAAAATTAAATTTTGCAATTACATAAAATAATACATGTTACTGGTTAAAGGAATCATATTAATAAAGTTCTACATTTCCTGAAAACTTACGCAAATAATCATTCAGGAAAAAAAACTCAATAAAACTTGTGTAATATCCAGAAAACTATGAGCATAATAATATGCAATAGTAGCAATAGAAAGGATATCATTTATGTGGAAACGAGTTAATAATGTGTGAAAACGTACAATTATATATTTATTACTATGAAAAATGATGTTTTTTTATATTAAAGATTTAAATCAATGCACATACAATAAGCTTCAGTAACGCTAATTTTTGTAGTATCATTTAAAATTTTATACTCTTCATATACATAAAACATATTACTATTTTACTTGATGAATTCATATTTATTTATTTTTAATTTAATATAAATTTTCTTTTTTCTTAAGTTTAATTAAAATAATTAAAATTTTAAAAAGGTTACTTATTTTTACAAAAGAATTGCTTAATTTTTTAGAAATTATAATTAATAGAGTATCATAATTATTTTAAAATATATTGTCAGAAGAAGTGTCAAACAGCCAATATAAATAAAAAACTTGATTATGTTTCTTTTATGAAAAAAAAAAAGATATTTATCCATTTTTACAAGTTAATCACATCCCTTAAATTTTTTCAAAAAAAAATAAATAATAATGATTGCTAGTTATTTTTACATTTTGTTGCTGTAAAATTATTTATTTACATAAATTTATTACATATACGTATAACTTAAAGCCACGTGACCAAGTGGTAACATATCACTCTTCCACACCATAGTTCCTGGGTTTTATTCTTGGACTGGCCATGTCAACCCAGCCTTTCATCCCTTCAGTGGTTCGATAAATGAGTACCAAGATTGATTGGGACTAAACTTTGGGGGTTTCGCTTCAGACTGACCACCTGATCGGGACATCGTCTCATGCACCTCAGTACCCAGCGCACCCTTAGAGGGGCACAGTAGGCCTTGGCCCTCACGGGCTGTTGCGCAATTGAGTTTAGTTTTCAGTTTACATATAATTTGCGGAATAATTTTTACATTTTATCCAAAAATTTAAATTATTATTCACATATATTTCATTAATTTGCTCTTCAAAAAGGTATAGTTAATAATACGTAATATTTCCACAAGTTAAGAATCTTAATGTATTTCCAGTGAATAGTGTAAACACGTGTTAAACAATAAATATGTGATCAACATGGTTTTCACTCCCTCCCCCCTCGATCAAAATAGAAGTAAACACTCCAATAGTCTATGAATATGCTAATTTTCTTTCTTGTTTTTCCAGTAACATTTAAATTTAAGATATATTATACCATTTAAATGTTTTCAACAACAAACATTTAAATGGTATAATATATCTTGAGTGTTTTACTTCAGTCTAGTAAGATTTATAAGTTAAATTCATCATTGACATTTGACATTTTTTGAAAAATATAAAATCTTTGTCGATGAAAGCAGACACGAGTGGTGAAACAAAATAAATCTCCCGCTATTTTATATGTAAAATGCAAATTTTTATTGAAACAATTGATGTAAGTGAACATTGGGTTTGTCAAAGCTGAAATATATCTCGTAGCTTGAATTTCTCCGTTGGATATACTTCAAGCGAAACGAACTTTTGCCCACTGTTCCTCTTTTTGTACATCATTTGCTTGTATAAAATGTTGAGATAGGGTAAAGTCTTGTATTCTTCGAAGAATTTCACACAGGAGAATAGAACTTTATCCCTTATAGAGCAAATGAAAATCCTTATTTCACAACATTTTGGGAATTTATATATGTGTATTTATCGAAAAGGGCAATTGAGGCATGCATTGAAAAAAATAATATTCCTTGAGGTGATGTATTATTTCTATTCAGGACATCATTTTTTATGAAAATAAACCTATTGGCATATTGAATGGAAAAGGGAAAAAAAGAAAGAATATGTTCTGCTGCAACACACTGAAGGATGTATGCACACCGAGTAAAATTTACATCATACGTTGGTGGCGATGAAATACGCAAATCATTAGTATTTATAGTGTAGACGCACATCACGGACGACCGGAACGCCACCCGCAAGCACTATATAAGTGGATAGTAGATTGACAATTTGAAGTACCACAACTGTTTCTTCGTGCGAAGACATCGAGCGTCTCCTGACGAAGATTCCGAATTCGATCGAGGAAGAAGAGTAGCATATAAGGATTGCGGATTATCCTTCAGAGAATTCGGTAAATATCTTGAAAGAAACCAAGGAACTGTGATGTGGATCTGTCATCGCTGTACGCAGGAAGAAACAACGTACCGACGAGGACTGATCGCATCCACCTCGTTGCAGCACTGTCCGTGATGACAGGCGGATTGTGTTCATGTCAGTGAGGGATCACGTAGCCACACACATCATTAATCATAGCACAACACATTGTGTCTGTTACTTCTCAATTGGTGTCCGTTCGTACCTTTCGACACCGTTTGCAGCAAAGTGGAATGCCCGCAAGGTGACTACTGATTTTGTTAACATCCACACGTCAAAAGAGGCTTTAATCGTTTGATCTTTGTACAACATGTTATCTGCAAAATAAATTTCGCTGTAGATATTTCTGGTCCTTCTTTTTTTGCATTTTGTGTCGCCAGCAGTGTATTAGAAAATATATTTGCTTATCAGCATTTTAAATGTTTTCAAAGGGTTACAATTGTGATCAAAGAATATGTTATTCCGATACTCTCGAGCATAGACGATGAATCGCCAAATATTCCTATCGCCCACCATGTAATATCGTTCTTTACGTGGTTTTTTTAAGTAATTTAAAGAAAACAATTAGAAAATAATAATAATCTTTTTCGTCTGTACATAATTTGCGTGTCGGCAAAAATGTTTACCTGGCAAGATTGCTTCTTCCAGCAAACCAAGCGCAGTACCATTTTTTTCTAAAAATAATTTCTCTG
>BMAO01002118.1:0-25104 GCA_019973975.1 Trichonephila clavata
CTATTTTCATTTAATAAATCTCAAGCGCATCATTTGAATTATCTTGTAATTAAATTTTAATTCATTTGAACCAATAGAAATAATTCTAGATTCGTCTGAAGTGAGCAACTTATTTCTTGCCCAACCCTGTATATATATATATTAATGTTTCTTGTTATTTTTAAAATTTAATAAATAATCATATCGACTTTCAAAAATGTGTAAATGAGATTTCCGTTTTTAGTTTGGAGATTTATTTTCGCGTATTGAATGAGTACTATAAAAATAATGGAATTTTGGAGAATGATTCCCTTTATTCTGGAAAACGGTGCTGGAGATATTTTCGATATAAGAATTCTTTATTGTTCTTAGACAATTGCCTATTATGAAGCATGCATCCTGATTCACTAGGGAATTTTATGACAATATAACAAAGTGTATGGCAAATGGCAAAATTGAATCTTATTTTCGCTGGGGAATTCGTTATTTTCAGCTTACAGCTGAATTTCATATATATATTTTATGTAGTATTTCTTACGAATAGTGCTATTGTGTCCCATTGTTAATGTCAATAAGCATTTATATAATACGTTAGTTTTATGAGTAAGTATAGCTTGTGTGCAAAAAATTAAAGATAAAAGGTATATATTTGTCAGGAAAAATTGAACCAAATGTTATTTTTTTGCTTTCGTTTTAAGAAAAACAGATTGCAATTAAGTTTCAATAAAATCTATACTTGTTATGGTGAATAAAATACGATGTAAAATATCTTATATTTCACAATATATATTCACAAAATACAAGAAACATCCGAAGCAATAAAAATAGATAAAATAAATTGTTTCTTCCAAATTATAAAGACTTTTTGGTATTCATAAGTTCGTAAGATTATTCAATAAGCATTCAACTGAAAATTAAAAGAAGCAATTGAAAAAAAGAAACGCTTTCATTTAGAATAGTTATTGTTTAAAGGAAACTATCCTCAAATTTTGATGAGGTTTGTGGTAGATTATTTAAGGGATTATGCATTTCAAATGGCTCATTGAGTGTTAGATATGATACTTATTATTATTTTTTAAGTAACAAAATATAAACATCCTTTTTAGCTAACTCAAACTATTGTCTATAATGAAAATAATGAAGTCTAAAAATCTTTAGATGCATTGAAATTTGCTAAATAAAGGAAGTTTATGAATTTCTTCATATGCATTTTAATGTGTAGTCATTAATAAAGTTAAGACTGGGATTGGTTGTTATTTTATTTCATTGAATGAAGCAAGCGTATGAATGAAAGCATATATTTCGAATTTAAGAAAATATATTTTTTTACTTTTTTTTTTTTTTTTACAATAAAATATCATTTACAATAGCTTATGTGGAGAAATAAAACTGTAAAGGTATAAAAAGCAAAATATTGATATAACTAAATTATTTTAATAAATACTTTTAAAATTGCATTTTTATATCAATAAAAATTTATTTGAATTCATCTGTATATATCTTTGGGTTAAAGATTTAACAGGCTATTTTTTATTTTGTTTTAGTTTCACTGGAACTCTATTATGTGATAAAAATAATATATTTTCTTATTTCATTTTACAAAATATAAATACTGCATTATGTGTAAGGCTCAGCCTACACAGCTTTGATAGAGCTATGCATATTGATACTTCGAAACAAATTCAAACTTTAAGTTCCTCAGCAAAAAGTTCACCTTTTTTCTTAGTGCCATACTCGTTCTATCTTTGTTATATACTATGTGAAAGGCCAAAACTTTAAAACGTTCTATATATACACTCTGCACAATTTTATAACCATGAATAGGAACGTTTTTCTATTTACTAAAAATACAATAAAGATTTTTTGAACTGATATAAACTGAATAAGTATTCAAACGATCTCAAAGAGAAGGTAACACGTCTTTGACAGATAAGGAAAAATATCCACATATTTTTATTATACATTGAAAGTAATTAATGGAATATGATTAATACACATAAAGTAAAACACGTCTTAGTGTAAAGTCTTTTGAATGGAATGTGCCAATAAAGAGCTTAATAATGACTTTAATTGCCATAAAAGAAGAATGATAATTAAATAATCCTGATGAAAAAGCTTGATTTATAAGGAACTGGAATATCTTTAAAAATGCAATGCTAGTATTAAGTTTTGTAAAGTATTTTAGAAAATGTATAAACAACTACTGACATTTGGAAGTAAAATATTTCAGTGGTTTCCAAAGTGTCTCAGATCCCTTGGAAGTTATCCTTCAAATTTATATTTTGAATGCGTGAAAGAATTAATGTTCTTGAATACGGATTATAGATAATATAACTTAACTCATTTAAACATTTATTACTTTGAAAAAAAAAACTAAAGTATTTGGTATTTTTTGCATACGTTTCTGTTCATTGTAGATTTATAATAGGAAAAAAATGAGTATTTTTTCATAAAAAGTTTTAGGTTATATGGGTTCCTTCTTTTATAAGAAGAAAACTCACTTTATCCTTCTTCAATATATAGAGATGGGAGAAATTCTTTTACCATTAAATGATCAGATTTTATTTAGCAATAATAAAGGAGGTAAAGAAAAATATAGCAGCACAGAATAAATACTATAATTAAAACTGTATAACTACAATCACAATATAAGTCTGACAAATTACAATCGTCTAATTGGTTGATTTGTATACCCTATAGTGCTGCCTCTTGCAGAGATGAGAATATTATATCGTTTCGAATGTATATAGATTAAGCATAATCCATAGAGTAACCACTAAACATTATACACATTATATTAGTCTATATCATTTAAAATTTGCCATTACCTAAATCAGTGGATATAAATTATAATTCAGGACCTAGTTCCCATGAATGCTGTTCAAGTCCTGAGTTTCTACGTGTCAAATTACCGCCTCTTAGAGCAGTTAGACGTATGTCCATCTAACCAGGCAGCAGACTTCGAGATCTGAGAGGAATGCAGTCGTCATGCAAGAATACTCAATTTTCATGTAGATTTCAATACAAACATATGGAGGGATATGCCCAACAAATCTTCCTACAAAATCTCATAGCGAATGTTAGGCACATGTACCAATTATCCAAACATAGTCGAGAGAAGAAACCTCTAACCATACTTGAGTCATCATACCTTAGACAGTTCCAACGCTGTATCCTGGGTCTACGGCTTAATAAAAGCCTCCCTTCAGTGTTAATTAATCGGAATGAGAAAAGTCATCACTCAATGATTCTATATTTTTCAGCCATCTTTAACCCATTTACTTTTCTTTTTTGACTACCAGCATCTGCCACTCGATGGCATGCTTTAAACAATGGTATTCTTGTAGGTCTACTGATCTCAAAGTCTCTACGGTGAAACAATCGTTTCATGGTTCGTTCATTACTTTACAATCGGTGTCCGGATTCAGTCCGATGGTACTTTGAACTACTGTTTGAGAGATGAACCATTATACACAACGCTCACTCAAAGATTTTTAATTTCTCGCATCACTGTTTTATTTCCACTATCCGTGCCGTTTTGCATTCCATGATATATTCTTGATACCTGCTACCTTAAAATTTCTAGTTAACTAAAGATTTTGAAAATTGAATGGCGCATGCGTTCACTACCTATCATTAGTCGAATACGTGGGGATCAGAAAAATAACCCATGTAGGTAGATGAAAAAACTTATTAAACCTTTCAGCAAAATGTACGCCGAAAACATTTGAGGTACGGAAGTACGTATGTGCATTCATGCCATAATGCCGGGAGATGGCCCGGTTTATTGCGTTTATTACTGATCTACAGTATGGGGGGGGGTGGTCATATTTGCTTTTTCGAAAGTAACGTTTGATTAGTATTGTTTTAAGCTACAAAATGGGCTACATGTCTACTAAATTAAAAATTTAATTAATTGAACCTCTATAATTTTGACTTTAGGTTGATGAAATTCTTTTTGTCTTTAATATTTTGTTTAGACTTGGGAGTAGGAGATACAAAGTACTTAAAACTCATCTAACGAACAGATGTTGCTGTTTGTTAAGAAAAACATCGGGTGATTTCAAATGATTCAAATTAGATTTGTGTTTCATCTTTTTTCTTGGAATAAATTAAAATGTCATTCTGGTTTAAGGAATTTTTTCGATTAGGAATTCCCGTCAAGAATTTGTTTTTCTTATTTATTAGATTGAAGTTTTTTTTTTGCTTTTATTGTGATGGCTAAGCTTTCTGAAAGACATTTTCCTAAAATATAGTGAATGGAAGAGGAATAAAAAATGAAGAAGACAAAGGTTGTATACAAACAGTTAGAAGTCAAGGAAAAAAAGGAAAAACTAGATTTAGCGAAGTGAAATATCACGTCCTCTAAGTAATTCATGCAGTAGAAGTGCACCGTTCTCTCGGAAAGTTGCACTGAAAGATTTGCAGCTCGATATGGAGGGCTCGAGACTGGTTCATGTATGACAGAAACGTCGAGAAGAAGGATATTCAGTTAACCATACAACCCTCAAATGTACATAAATAATGCACAGTGCAACACATTTTGCATAGCATTGTTGATCCCTAATTCAGTGGAATTTAAATGTAATTAACATTATTTCGTAAATAATAAAAATACTATATGTGTTTCCAATATGAGTAGGAAATAAATCAAAGCAAAACAATTATATTTTAAGTTAAAATTTAACTAATTCTGACATCACTTTAATCTTAAAATAATAAGTGAAACATGTAACTTTTTAAATTTAATTATACCCTTAACATACGTTTTATGTGATCTCCTTTTTAAAAATAATTCACTTATGTGTTTATTCTATTTTTATCTTTGTGTAATTAAATCAGTTTAAATCTGTTCACATTAAATAAAAGAAAGGGAGAAAATGAATATAACTTTAAATGTGTGAAATTTTTACTTATATAATTTTTCCTTGGGTTTCTCCATCTTCATTCGAAAAAAAGGAAAAGAAAACAGACTTCTTAGACTTAAGATATAATGAGTTTATTACACCAAGACAATTGAAGCGCCACAAAAAAAGAAGCTATGAACACACACATATTTTAATTCTCTTAATCCTTCATGTGCTCCATTGGCTACATACGTCTCTAATGTGACACTAATCTGCAGAATTTTCTTTCTTTACATCTTTTAAAACTGTTTCTTTTGTTTTCACAAGACTGTTTGAGAAATTTAGTTGAAAAGTAACCCAGACGTTATCGATTAAGGGGGAAAAACACAGCATTAAATGAACGCAACAATGCACTTCTTTTAACATGTTAAAACACTTACCACTTAATTCTAATTTATTTTCTTTAAGATTCTGAGTTACTGTTGCTGTCAACATTGACTTACATCGCTTACTTTGAAGCTAACATGATTAACCAGATTTATATACTTCGTATATTTAGTACCACAATAAACGTAAACTTTTTCACTGACAAAGTAATGTTTTACAAATATCAAATTCGCTAACTCATTTCATAATACCGATGCCTAAAAATAATTATTACTCATCATATTGATATTATAAATTTAAAGATTGATACTTCATAAGTACATTTTTTTTCTAGATTTCATGATAATTTTTTTCTCATCTTTGCAAAAGTACATCGAAGATTGATTGTTAAATCTCAAGAGAAAGTTAAAATCTACCCCCAAAAAGTTTTGCATAAAGATTGATGAAAATTTAAACAGCAGTTCATTGAAGTGTATTGTAAGTTAAGTAACTAAAGTTCTAGATCAAAAAATTAATCTGAGAGAAAGAGTAATATCTTTAAAGTAGATTGAGATGCTTTTTTTCCTTCTGAGTTATCCATTTAAGAAAAGTAAGCATTTAAAGTTTTAATCAAAGTAAGTTCACAGGGAGAAAACAATATAAATCAATAATATTTTGATCTAAAAACTATAAAAATATTGCCAAATTGTTAATGAGATTCTTTAAAATGGACTTTATTTTTTTAAACCTACATTTAAGTTATAAACATGTCAAACGAAAATTTTCTTACTTAAAAGTTTTCTCCTGTTTTTACGCATTCTTAAAGGGAAAGGAAACACTGTAGAAGCCCGATTCGAAAAATAGGATTAATTGGTTCCATGTCTATTTAAAAAGTGCTACTCAAAGCTGATATCTAGACAAATGTTAACATTTGGCTCCAAATACTAAATAAACATTGAAATTAAAAGCACAATATATTTTTTATATATTAATTGCAAATTGGTTGAAAAAATAACATAAAAAAGTCAATTTAGAAAAAGGAAGTTTAAATATGTTCAAGATTAATATTATAAATAAAATAATCTGTTATTTGTTTAATAACTGTCACTCCTCAAAGATTTATTTTTTTTTCTTTGATTTTAGATGATATGTTTCAATTGGAATTTATTGATCTTTATCTTATGCAAAATCAAAAAATTATTCTTCGAGGTGGTAAAATTTTTTATTACTGTTAATCGTTGTATAATGTTGAAGATTTCCTTCTTAATTGTGTTATGCAGTTCTTACATTTTCCAAAAAGGGATCTAAACATGTTTTAAAACTTTTTGAATTGCCCTTTTGCATGACAGTAACATTTCACAATCTTTATTAAATAAATATTTAATTTTTGCATATGCATTTCCTCATTTATCATTAATTTGAAATATTCTTCAAAGTAGTTGTCTTAATCTTCCTTTGAAATGGTGTTTCCATAAAGCTCCCAATTTTTTTGAATTAGACCAACCTCAGCAAACGTGCAGAATCTTAAAACAGTAATTTCAGGTCTAGGCTATTCAGACAGGAAAATCCTTCCCCTCTCCTTTCTATATTATAAACAGAGTAAACAATTTGATTGATTAGAATTTTTCCGCGGGAATCAGAACTCTCTTTTTGGGCAGTTTGAAAGAGTACTTGCTTCCAAGAACTATTAATTGTCTAATGTTTAATTTCGATCGTGCCCAAGAATATCTTTGTTGTGCATTCCAAAATAGAGAGCTCTGTCCAAGCTTGGAAAAGAGTCAAACTAATACGAAATACATTTTTTGCAAGATTATTTGAAATGTTTTTCAAATGAAATTGGACGTCTGATACTATTTCGATGTAATGGCTTGAGAACTAGTAATCTATTTGGAGGAAGAAAAATAACCTTAGCATTTGGACTTTTAACCCAAAACTTCACGCGCGAAAAAAACAACAAAAACTGACCAAACTTTTACGTAAACGGTATCTCATACCCAAGGGTATGTGAGTTTAGTTTTTCTGTCTTTTTATTAGGGCATTCAGTGTATTGTTTATACACTCCTTTTAGTCTTCGTAGCGAGTGAGAGCGATGTTTTCACTGGATCTTAATTGATTTTTAATTCCAGCTTTGCTTGCTGGTTTCTACATATTTTTTACATTCTTCTGAAATCAGCGTCTGGTTTGATGTTTAGTAGTTGGTTTCTGACTACTTAACAAAATAATTTCCACATTGATTGATGCAACGTTCAACAACACACACACACAAAAATATTATCATTGGCTAAGGATTACGTTTTATAGCCATTGGATATGATGTGGTCATTTTATTAAGGACCATAATTGCTTCCTCATTTAAATTTTCTAAGTAGATTTCAGTAGACGAATCGTACCTGTGCTATTATACTCTTCGTCATTCGATTATTCCTCATCATCCCCGCGAATAATGTTTCTTCTTCGGAAAATACTTTTGTGCTATTTTTATCAAACATTGTACCTGTTAAATTACTTAAATATTACATTTCTTCATCATAGCTACAATAATGCGCCATTGCATAATAAACATTTTAAAGCTTGCCCATGCATTCAGAACTTTAACAGTGATTCACGCGCTGGGTATGACATACCCGAGGATGCGGTATCCAAAAATATTCATTTAGAATTCACCTAAAAGTTAACGCCTCTCAAAAGATATGACCTTAAAGTCAGCTACACGAAAAACTATTTATTTTCCGAAAAAGGATTAGATGGAGTCTTGAAAAAAGTTAGGCGGTTTGTATGAGCAAGAAGTGCCGGGTTATGTAGTTGGGAGGGTTTGTGACATTATAGTTAAATTTCTATCAAAGCATCGGACAGTAATAGAATATCAGACATTTTTAGAATATCAGACAGTCATTTCTGTCAATTTAACGATTTGCTCAAAAATAGCTGCACACATACGATATGTTTCTAAAATTCTAAGGGTTAAGCAGCTCATCTAATGAAAAATAACAGTAGAAAACCGTACAACCCTTCAAATAAAACATATGAGTGTTCCCATTTACCAGTAGCCACTCATTATTTTATAGAAGGTTATTTCTAATCTTTTAAACGGTGCTATGTATTTAAAAAATGTATAATGCTAATTGTACCCATAATTTAAAAAAAAATGTGAATTATTCCCTTTTTAAAGTTTTAGTATTTGAAAACAATCTTCTTTTTTTATATTACATGCGTGCAATAGATAGAAAAAGAAATATATTGCATTGTTAATACATACAGTAGACAGTTAGAATTTTTAATAAGCTAACGGTAAATATATGAACACATAGGTTTTGTGATCGCGTTAATTTTTAACAGGAATGTGTTCCAATTTCGTGTTATTCGAGGAGTACCTGCATAAGAAAAAATAATACAATTTTAATACGTATTTTTATGAAATGTAAATAATGTAAAAACTTGTATCTGACTCATTAATGTAATATTTTTAATGCATTTACTGAAGAATAAATTAATATTTCATTAATTTGTTAAAAATGGCGAACATAGAACATTTATCATTAAAAAAAAATCGGAATTGAAGAAAATTAATGTTTATATTAGATGAAATATGTCAACAATTTCAGACAATGCAATTTATAACACACTTTTCCACAATGTATCTTATGAAGAGTTATTTTTTTAAACATCTAAGATGAAATCAGGAAATAACAATGTTTTGTCCCAATGATACCTGTCGACAAATCGATCAAGAAATCCACTTGTCTCGTACACTTTTTATTCTCCCATTCTATTAGTAAGAAGCGTCTTTGCTAAGATTAGGCTTGACAAAGTACTTAGTCGCCAAACAAAAGATCCTATTCCATTGGCAAGTAAAAGCGATCACATCCTATTGCTTCAAGTGATTTGTTTCTTCCGCCTCTTTTGGCGAGTAATTTCCCCAATTTCTAAGATAAGGGAAGAAACTCTCGGAAAAAAATAATAGCCACCATAAAATAAAAACTTTTAAAGTATACGAGTAACTGCAATATTTTTAATTAGTGATAAAAGGAGTTCTTTTTTTTTTGTAGTTTTTAGTATATTATGTAAATTATTTGAAAAAAATAACAAAATTGTAAAGAAAAAAAATTAAAATTAAAAAAAGAACGGTTCTGTGGAAGATTATGTAAGTTACATAAACGGAAACTTTTTTGAAAGAAATTGGTATGCAAGTTTTATATTATTCAACAATTATGAGTTACTATTCATTTATGAAACCGATTAAAACGTAAGAATTGTTTGATTTTTTTACAAAAAATAGAATAAATTATACTGATGACTCTAATATTGTGACACCACACTTTTTTAAATATGAGTGATTGTAAAAAAAATATGGGTGAACAACATTCTTATGTTACAGAAATTATTCCTGAAAAATCTTCAGTGACTTTCCTTTATTATTTTTCAGCAACATTGTCCCAGTTTTTGGTTTTTAGAAGTAACACATATATTTAAACTGAAAATATTTTATAAAATCTGTAATGGCATTTGAACAGTGTATGTTTCGTATTAGTAAAAGTAAATTAAAAGCTTTGAAATTTTTAAAAGTCTGATAAACTAGACTACGAAGTTAAACAATAAAACAATTTTGCAAAGTTTTGTTTAGTTAAATAAATATTTCGAGTGGATTGCCAGGATATTTAAAGGTAACTAAGCATGAAATAATCACTTAATTACAATATATGTTTAAAACAATGAAAAAAATTATATTTCAATCAAACAATTCAACATATATTGTTAAATTCACAGTCATTTGAGCTAAAAATGTATTGAAAGTGTGAGAGGAATGGTATGCTTTTAATATAAGAAAATGCTTAACAAATTGGCTTGAGAAACACAGAAATAAATAAATAATACACAATTCTTATTTTAAGTTTGTTGACACTTAATAGTCTCACAAACACACTCTTCCAAAGTGAAATGTTAAAACCATGAAGAAATGCATATAGAAAAGTTGAAATTTCAGGATCGGTAGAGGTAAAAAGCATACGCGGATAAGTTGTTTAGGGGTTTTAGGGATGTAGTCTTTAAATCGGGTAATATGATAGCTAATTTTTGGTTATAAAAGCCACAAATTGATTCAATCTATATACGCTGCTAGAGACGGGTTGCGGCATCTGAAATCCATTGTTTTGCTTTTTCAACGCGTGCAATTGGACATCGTACAGCAAAGTTATAAGTACAGTGCAGCGATTTTAGGAGACTAATTTAGAATCCTTTCTGGAACATGGCGGAGAGTGTTCTGAAGACACAGATGTACAACATATAGCTTAGAGGGGTAGATTCACCAAATGGTCGTATTACCAAAACCGTTCCGAAATGTATATGATATTCGAAACCCTATCATGTTCAGATGGTAGATTAGTGAACAGCTATGCATCTGCAGAAAGATGAGGGGCAGAGGCGTGCAATATAACCAGTTACTTGAGTTCGTTCAGGCACTCAACAAAATAGAGGTACGTCTTGCTTGGTGTCATCATTTTCACCTTGAAGACACTGTTATTATCAGTACTAATTTCATATGAATCATGAGTTTGTTAATGGAAGAACGACATGTGTGGACTGATGTCATGGCTTCAAGGGAATGTCAGCTGGCAGCTGATATCGTCAAGAATTATACCAGTTCTACTGAGCAGACTTCATAATTAACAATTAATCCATGCTCGGACACCATAAACATTTGTACGCATTGCTGGCAATTCAACACAAGAATTATGCTTTACGAAAGTTTCATTACCTGTGGCCGGCTCTGTTTGTGTAATAATATTTTACAGGCCATCCTTGGTAAAGGAAATTTTGCAGCCTCAAGTTACACAATGACCCTCAAAATAAACATCTTACCCTGTTAGAAAGCCTCAGCAGATCTTAACTTATTGAACATGCGGTGCTCTAATAAGATACACTGTGTACCGGACACCCCACAAATGATATAATAGAAAATCCAGTAGACTCGAATTTGAATATCTCAGAATGCCTTTAAATGCCACATAGACAGTTTTCCTGGAATTTTTGAGGCCTGTATTTACTGCTTATGGAGAAAGAAATACTGAAAGAGAACGAACAAATATAATAAAAACATAGTTAATACAAATAACAGCAAACAAATGCGGTTAAAAAACAACTAAATATTGGATAACTAGTTCTCTAGCACATGTTATCATTTTTTTAAATCATTTGGATATCAATGTTTATTAAACAATTCCTCTCTAAGCAAATCCCTTCACAGTATAGCGAATTCATTCTAGATAAGTTAAATTTAATATTCTTTAAACTGATTTACATAGACCAGGTGATTTGACGAAGAACATACGGGGGGCTCAATAATTAGACCAACCTTTCTTATTTAAAGACGAGAGAATAAATGCATAACATTAAAACAATGTACCTTATAAATTATACTAAAACCTAGCAGTAATGTGATAAACACATTTTACTTAATATTTTTTTTTATTTGCAAGTGTCGATGGTGAGGGTGGTTTGCATTTGTATAGCTTGGTTCAAACACGCTTTCATTTATATCATTCACAATTATAATAGTCGCATTTGGACTATTGGTATATTAGTTTCGGTTTGTTACGAACTAATTTTATTTCAATAAAATGAACTGATTTTATATTGTAAGGTTCGGGATGTTATTGTGTAATTGCATTTATTATATTTTTATAGTGTTCTGAACTATCTGTGGCTCGTTAGATACAATAAAAATTATCGCATCCTAAATATGAATATTAGAAGAATATTCAAATAAAGACATAAATTAGAATTAAATGACAATTAAATAGATAGATTTAAAGTCACATGCTTGATTATGAATTAAATGTAAAATTAGATGTTGAAACACTTTTAGTTCTTAATGAGATGTAAAGAGTAAGAATGAATCAATTACTCCAAACTAACAAGATTAGGTAAAGTAGTTCCTGGTCAAAACTTCTTAGCATTGAAAATGTGTTATATATACCTGTGGTACTTTCTACTATTTCTGAGGTAATGGAAGAACAGAAATTTTAGTAGGGCTTATGTTTGCTTTGGAACTATATTTTAAGACTAAATAGAAATATATTTTTTAGTTTTAAATTTTTAACCTATTTGGTTTATTACTGATTTTTTCATAATTTCGAATCAGCAGGGTGAGTTTGTAACGAGTTAATATATTTATATTCTAGATTATAATTTGTAGACAGTTCAATGTGCAGTTATAGTACGCAGATATTCTCAAGCAGGCTAGTAGAGAAATCCCGAACCTTTCACTTTTAATTACATCCAGAATATGCGAAATAGATGGGTTTATTTGCTTATTAAAGTACACTGATTTAATTGTAGTTAGTAATTGTAGGCAATTGAAAGATAGAAAAAAGTTATTTCAATTATTTTAGGAATGCTTTTTAGATTTAAATATACCATGTGGATAGAAAATCCATGAAAAAATTCCGCTTCAGATGTGCACTGCAAATCTTGCTTAGGAATCAATAGGGAAACGAAAGTCTTGCTTAGAAATGTTTACCTAGTATGGATTTAATGATTTATGAGGAAGTAACTCTGGATGGTTTTGATGACTAAAGTTGCTTTTCAAGCTAATTCTTGAACAAAATATTTGAAAACATTTAGCTCATTAGCTATCATATGAAGAGCTTTTTAAACAGGAAGCAGAGTTTTATAATACAGTTCACTGTTCGGTAAGCCCATTAAACCATGGAAGAGCTGAATTTTTTTCAATGTAGAAAAACATGGATAAAACTAAAAGCTTTATCTAGGTGCAAAATAATGCAATTTATAGAGCGCTTCCATTTGCAATAAAATCCAATTCTGAACGCCCAATCTACCAATCATCTAATAATCTTCATGTTGCAGATTTAATCAGGAAACGTGAAAGATAATATGGTAGTACTATAGATTAGGGACGGGAATCAAACAAGAAAATCGAGGAAACCCAATCTGCTGTACCAACCTTACAAACCTTAATAATGGACTTAGAAGAAACTCCTCAGGGATTTACCATAAGCCGATTGACAGTTGCTGGCTTCTTGTTGCCAGCATATTGCGAAACATGGTGGAATTGAGCATACTTTTATCACCGAGACAGTGCTCTTTTTCACTGTAAGGACGTACGAAAAATTAAAATATTTTAATACAAATATTGAATTAAATTTTTAGCAAAATTGTGTGTTTTAATATTGAATTTAAATTAGGATGTAGTTTTCCTATAAGCAGTAGTTAAATAACTAATTGTACCAAGTACATAGCTTTTAAAATATACGTATAACTAGTACTCTAGATAATATATGATTAAAAAAAGGAAAATGTAAGTGGTCTGTCTAGAAGAAACTTTGGAAATAGAGAAATATTATTAGATCAGTCTAAGAGGGCGACATCTACTTTTAACAAAACAAAGAGCAATCCCCAAGGGAAGGATGGAGAAAGAAATAAGATGATTAAGAACGTGTTTCTCATACTTACCTAAAGCAGTTAAGACCGGGAGGGGGTAAAAAATGAAAGGGAAGTATTTGGAATTATATAGAATAACTAATAATTCTAAAAAATTATACTGAAATGAAGCAAATCTTGTATAGGTTAATTTTTAACGAAAGTTTTTATGTGAGTTATTTTATACTCTTCATGTTATATTATTTATAAATTTTAAGATATACACTCCTTTAAATTTCAATAATAATAATAATAATAATAATATATATATATATAAATCTGTAATACACACGTGAGTTTATTTTATAGTAAGAAAACAGTGTTTACTTGAATTCTTCTTAAATTCCTCTTGGTACAGATGCACATTTGTTGAATGTTATTCTTGATGTTACTTTGATGTAGAGTTGTACTTAAATCAAAAAAAATAATACAGTTTAATAACTAAGAATGTATTTTTCTTAGTTTGATAATACCAATACACTGGTATTTTTTTACATAAAAATAAATGTATACTCTATAGTGCTGCAACACACTGATAAAAAGACACCCGATTTTGTGAGCTACGCATAAAACACAGTTAGCCCTCCTAGGTGGTTATTTACATTGCGTTTAAAGAGCAATTTTTACACATTTTACATTAATACTTTTATTACGTAGTGGGTAATAATTGTCGGATTATGAAACGATTTACTCTTTAAAATTTGCTCAACAATCCAAGCAATTCTTCGATAAACATATCAGTAAAATCAAGTTTTTAAGGGTGCCCAAAACTCTTAAATGCGTTCTTATGTGATGCACGCTCAGAATTAACTTGAAATCTATGATGGGTAGATGTATGCACTTTTTAGTCAATGTTTCCGGCCATTAAAGAGTAATCTGTTCACTTAAGACGTAAATTCAACTAAAGATTTCATTTCCAGAAACAATTGGTCCATTTACATTATCATATACAAGGTGTCCCAAAACGACACATAAACTCTGCACATCTAAATTCTTCGTTGGGAGTACATAAAAATTTCCCAAAGGAAGCGTTCCTGTATTATCCATAGTTTACAAGAAAAATACGAAAAACAAAGCATGGCGTCACTTCCGGTGAAAGAAAAATGAACACTTTATTGAACATATCATCAGCAGTATATGCACAATTTAAGGCAGATGTTCAAAAGGTCCCTTGTGCATGTCGAGGCAGGCTTGAGCACGCTGTGGAATGGCTGCCGTCACACTTCACAGCATCGTGAGGTTCACCGAAGTACAAGCAGGATGCAGACGAGTAACTTAGACCATTTGTGTTGTCACTACGTCTCCATACACCAATTCCTTGAAATAGCATGTGTCAGTAGTCGCAAGGCATGTCGCAAGTAGTCACAAACTAAATACATGGCACCATATGAAGACTACCGGTAGCTGCAAGATGCAGCTTTTTAAATACCAGTTCAACGGCGGCTTAACGTCATTCCATGGCGCGCTCATGCGTGACGCGACATGCGCAACGAACGTTTTAAACCATTATCGTCTGGAAAGATATGCAAATAATGTTGTTTATATGTCCAATAAAGTGTTTTTTTTCTTGCACCGGAAGTGATGTCATGCTTTGTTTTTCGTATTTTTTCTCGTAAACTATGGATCGTACAGGAATGTTTCTTTGGGCAGTTTTTATGTACTCCAAACAAGGAATCTAGCTGGCCAGAGTTTATGCGGTCGTTTTGGGACACCCTGTATAAATATACAGCTGATGCCTCATTCCAGATGAATTAATGAAATAAATTATATACGGAGCAATTAAAATATTAAATCTAAAAATGTAAGAACCGTTACATATTTTTTGAAATGAATTTTCAAGCAGATGGTTTTCTTCGAAATTTAAAAATCTACACGTCTATTAATATTTTACAAAAGTAGTAAACTTAATCAAACAGAAGTAGTAACGCGAGCATGGATTCACTCTAGGCTCACATAATTTTAATTCTGGGAAAACGGGTTATATGTTACCAATGATCTTGTCAGTACCTCCTATATGGTAGTTACGAGGGAAAATAAAATGTATTTATCAAACATATATCTCTTTTTTTTGTAGAGTGGAAAAAACGTTTTTTGTGTGTGTTTATCTTAACATACTCAGGTGATAGAGTTTCTCGTGTGACCGCTTTTGTTCTAAAAATAGTTTCTATGAACAAGCTACAATTTTTCCTTGTGAACAACTTAGTGGTTTTTATTGCTGTGTTGTGCGACTTTATATGGTTTATAAATGTAAATGAGCAGAATATAGAAAAAAGGCGGAATTGTGTGTGTGTGTGTGTGATCTCTACTGCATGGAGTTGAATACAATCAATAAAGCGAAGAGCCTGTGAAAAAATGCAGAATAATCATGTAAGTAAATTGAAGAAAAAAATGAACATGAAACGTTTGTGTGTGTGTGAGTTGAAAGAAAAATTTAAAAAATGTTACCTAAAAAACTCTATCAAGAAGTATATGAAGCTAAAGAAGTATATAAAGCAAGACACACTGCACCATATCAAAGACACAAGGGAAAAAAAGTTCAACACGCTGTTTTACGATCTTCAAAAGACAATAAAACTACAATAAATTGAAAAAAAAACTGATTGGCTTGTAAATATCATTCCTGTAACTTTAGTGAAAGCTGTCTCAATGATTTGTTTCCTTTATTAAAGTCATGCACATTTGAAACATTTTAGTTCAGTTTGCAGATAATTTTCCTCAAATTATCTAAGAAAATTTGAAAAGTCCTGAAATATAGGTAAGTATACTTTTTCTTGAATAAAGTATTCACTGTAATTACGATTTTTATTGTGTAGAGGGAAAATAATTAAAAAAATGGGTGTAACCCCGCCAACCTTGGCAACCAGTAACTTTAGTAGGTAGCTCACGACTTCTTCCGGGTTAAAAAAATTGCTGAATAATTTACACATACATTGTTTCATATTTCTAAACATACTTAAAACTCATAATTGCTATGTGAGGATAAAAATTTTGTGTTCGTTCAAATTTTACAGAATAATATTAAACCAAAGTATTTTATGAAAAAGCTAGGTGATGTTATATTTTATTCTTCATATTGTAAGTTACAGTTTCAATTTTATATTTCTTATGGCTTTCAAAAAATATCGTGCTTAGAAATACCATAGAAAAAACTTCCTGGTTTCAATATATTTTTCAGACAGCCCTGATTTCTAACCATATGCTACCACGAAAGAGAGGATCACTCCTACTCACATTTTCTATTTCAGTTGTTTGTATTCTCCAAAGTTTACTGACACTCATGTTTTGGCCAAATCGTTTCCATTTCAACTGACTGTTCAAGATAAAGTTTCTTGAGGATAAAATAGAAACATCAAATTTTCTTATCCCAAATAAGTTTCTCTATCTTCAAACGAATTTTTTTCATCTTCGAAGATGTAAATCCTGACACTAGCGTCATAATGAAATCTTGGTTGAATACTAAGCTGGACATTTTAGAAAAACAATTTCCCACTCAAATTCAAATATATTTACAAATAAAGAAACATTTTGGAAATATAAAATAAAAACTTTGTTGTAGTTGCCCTAAATAATATCTATTAATATTTAATCGTGTTAGTTTTCTTAAAAATAATAAAAAAAGCTTGGTAATCAGCCAAAACTAGACGATCAAATATACACTGATATTCAAAATTAAGAGAATTTTCATATTTTGTCAAAAATCATGAACATATTTGATCGAAATGTTCAAATACTGCATTGAAACAATGACCTTCTACGTTGAACACCCAAGCACATATGTGTACTAGAGAAAAGCTATTCAATTAACAAGATTTCTTAGCCAAAATCTACATTCCATTCATCAGGTCATCTCACCCAATATCTTAATGTTTTTATTTAAAACAATCGGTTAAATTTAAATTAAATCAGTAAACATGAGTAATCACCGGTGCATACATGATGGAATGAGATGGAGAATTTTTAGTAATCTAGAACCAGGGTTGTCTCTAATACAGATATGTAAATGCTTTCATTTAACACCCACCATCTTGTTCAACTTCTGGATATAGATTCAGAATACCATATATATCCAAAAAAACACCTGGATATGTTTGTTCAACAGCCGCGATGTCCAGGAAAGATTGCAATTTGTCCATTATAGCAGCATACCAGCAATATTATAGCTTCTCAGCTCTATCGTGAGTTACATGAGGACACATGTGCCCGAGTTTCAAGGGTGGCGTTTTCCAGAAGACTTCATGTGAGAAGCCTTTTTATATTAATACATGTTGCTTGCGTCTGAGTTTACAAACAGGATAATTCGTTTGGATTGATGCAGATATCATAGAGAGTAAAACAGTTATTGATGGATGGCCGTTCCGACCGACTGATGAATTCTGACTCAGCCATACCAGTGATTTTCCTCGTACTTTTATATAAAGAGAGCCTTATAATATATATATACCTCACCTTCAATAAACCAACTACTAAGACAGTAGGTGATTACGTGTCTTGGACAGTTATCATGTTGGATACCAGTAAATAAGGATGGCTTCATGTCGATGGAACAGAAATCAAAGCACGATTCTAAATTCTGATTCCTCGTTGCGTCTAATGTGTCACAATAAAAATTGCTGCTATTAAAATTTAGATATATTTTTTCTATAACATACATTATCATACAAAAAAATCAATCGGAGACACTTTTCCTGTATAATTTTTAATTCGTATTTGTTTGATGTATTAGTGTATGTTTTCCATCACGTGAAGTACACTGGTGTGCAAAATTAAGGAAGACGGTTTTTCAATATAACTTTGTACAAAAGCATTCCAAATCAACACATTTAATACCGTAAGATCCCCAATACGTAAGGACATGAGTAATGTAAGCAACACTTACTAAAAGAGAAATCAGAGGGATAAAAAGAAGCTTTATTGAAAAAGTAGCATGGAGCGCAATGCGACTGAAGGCCGAAAGATCCCTGTGATGGGTGTCCAGCAAGAAATATCCGGTCTTTAGTAGGGGATATGATCTCCCCTGACTGCTAGGCAGGTTTCACAGCGTCTGCCCATGCTGAGAATGAGGGTGTCAATGAGTTGTTGAGGCATTGCTGCCCATTCGTCTTGCAGCGCCAATCGAAGCTCCGGAATCGTTACTGGTGGTAAGGACGAGCTGCCAAGCGTCTGCCTAGAAAATCCCATACATGCTCGATGGGATTGAGATCCGGAGATCGTGCCGGCCAATCCATACGTTCAATATCCTCACTCTCTAAGAGCTGTTCAGCAGCTACTGTGCGATGACATGGTGCATTGTCGTCCATGAAAAGAACTGCGGACCATAGCGCCTCTAAAAAGGCGCACATATGGAAGAAGAATCTCGTTACAATAACGGGTCCCGTTGACTGAACCTGCGTCGAAGATGTGAAGGTCTGTACGACTACCAAGCATGATGCCTCCCAAACGAGAACACCGCCACCTCCATACCTGTCCCTTTCAATGATATTCGGAGGGATGCTTGCGGCTTCCAAGCTCTCTCCAGATGAGTATGCGATGAGAATCGCTACTCAGACTGAATCTGCTCTCATCTGTAAAGAGTACTCGTCCCCATTCATTGTCTCTCCAATTCCGGTGTTCCCGGCACCACAGAGAACGCCTTCTCCGATGAGCAGGCGTTAGAGGTACACACCGTACAGGGCGTCGTGCAAACAGACCACCACCGTGCAGTCTTCTGGCCACGGTAAAACGCTATATCGGTCGTCCAGTCGCCTGTGTCGTGTGTCTAGCGATTTCTCCAGCTATCTGCCGCCTGTTTCTTCTGGCCTGTAAGGCAATATACCGGTCATCTGCGGTGTGGTTCCTCGTGGACGACCACTACTGAACCCCCGAATAGCTGTTCCTGTAGTTTGAAATTGCCTCCAAAGTCGTGAAACGATGCTGTGAGCAATTCCGAACTCTGCAGCCACACTTGTCACACTGCGACCTTCCTCCAACTTCCCAATGATTCGACCTCGGGTAAAAGCATCCAGATGTCGTCTAACAGATTGATTATTCGCCATTTCTCGCTGAGGCAGCAACTCGGTGTGATTTTAACTGCTATACGGTGTGCAATCTCTTTGCCAGAAATACTAATCTTACACCGACAACATGCTTTACTCCTCAGATACTCCCCCATTACGTCTACCTGCATATCTGCGCATGTGCTACCGTACATCACCTCACTTAATCTCCTGATTGATCTTTCTGTCCGCTCTGCCTCTTCGTTCAGCTGATATGCTAATTTTTCGACTTCGTCCTTAATTTTTGCACACCAGTGTATTACAGAGAATGGTTTTAACGTTTTTGAGTAATGCGTCAAAAGGAAATTACATACTATAATATTGAAAAAACGACAAAGACAAACTAAGATTAACTAACAAAGGGCATCGAAATATTTTCATTTTATCACAACCTACTTTAATATTGTTTTGATTCAGATGTCTCCCATTTAGTCTGCATATGAGTATAAGTGATCATTTCAGAATGCATGAAACATGGCATACAAACAATGGTTTGGTTTAAAGGAGCGATGTTGGGTGCGCCGGTACTTTTTTAGGCTTGACGCATTTTATTATTTTGGCATTAAAATAAAATTGCATTTTAAAGTAAAACGTAGATAATGAAACAAAAACCATTACAAATCAGTTTTTAATTATCTAACCATCAATTTTTATAAGAAACTTTCGTCAGATGAAAGCGAATGAAGCTAATTTATTTAAGTCTTTCTCACCTCACAACAATACTAAATTTGAATACTAATTCGAAATGAAGCCTTTGAGTCAGATATTCGATAACATTCTTCCTACATTGGAGAGATTTCTTCAAAAGAAAAATGAGCTAGCAGATATTTTTCCTTTTCATTTAAATCTTGCAACTTTCGATAGTAACATAAAATTCAATCAGTAACTAGAAATTCGTGAAAATTTACTAATAACCTTCAATAATACTAAAATTAATTTTGCTTTCCGTCAGGAACTTATAAAAAATTGAAAATTTATCAAAGTGTTTGCTGTGTATTTGGTGAGAAAGTGAATGACCATTTCAAATCAGAAACTTTACGAATTTAAAGAAATTATCTCTTAAATGAAATAAATTTGTGCGTGCTTTTAATGATGAGTTTAATGAAGCTTAAAGTGCAATGATTTTGAAAAGAATATGCTTTTATTAAGTTAAAAATAGTTTTTTTTAAATCCAAGACAAAACGTACGTTTCTTCCAATTAGCAAACGTTAAAATACTATCTCCTCTCGTTTTAAAAATGTTGAAATAATAAAATTAAAGGATTAATTATACATTTATAATTACTATGTAATGATTCATCTTGTTCGCAACCTAAAAATATTGCAACGCGGCTGAAATGTGAAGAGCAATTTAAAAAAATAATTATAAATTTATATACATTTATCTAATTGCACTGAATATAAAATGATTAAAAATTACTAGTTTAATACAAGCTGTGTTTTATGATGCTAACATTATTATATATTATTTATATTTTAATACTCTAAAAGGATTTAATATGTTTCTCTGTTTCTAATATGATAAGTTAGCTCTTCGTAATTTTCAATATCAGGAAATAAAATTAAATTTTTCTGCTGTAAAGTATTCGTAAAGTTTTACCATTTTTTAAAGAGAATCTCTTTGTAGGTCCATATCCGCTAATATTGATTAAATTTAATGAAATACTCAAATGAAATGCCATTGCTTTATCTGTCTTCATTAAGAAGAAAAACACGATGAAAAGAATAAAAAAAACTCATTTTATTAAACTTTTGACAGTCATTATTATCTATTAAAAAGTAATTTCTTGCACTCGTAAAGTTTATCGTGAGAGAATCATTTTAGTTTGAAACAGGTAGTAATAGTAATGGTTCTTTCCGATTTCCTTCTTTTTTCAATGAGATCTCTTTCCGTTTTTTTTTTAAATTTTAATTTTAAAATGATCGCGAAGCTAGGAAATATTTTATTTCTATATTTTTCTGGAAGAGTGAAGCTCCAAAATAAGAGATTGGGAGCAACTAAAAGAGATAATGCTACTTTTTTTAAAGCGTCATTTCCTTTTTAAAGGGCTGCTAGACATCTTTTTGAACCTTTGTTATTCGAAAAACATTTTTTTGTAAATTATTTCTTTTCAGCGGAATATAGTGAAATTCATTTATTTCCTTAAGAAAAGAAGTGCAAAGTATGTACAATTGATAAAAGGAATTTTAAAATAAAAATTCCAAGTTTTTTTAAATTACTATTCCACGTGAAGTAAATAGACGATTCAGAAAGTTAATAATATTTCATCCAAATTTTCAATTTTTTTTTAAAGCAATTTTTTTTTTTTTTTTGCATAGACGAATTTTTAAAGATCCGGAAATGTAAGAAGTTATTTAAATTGTTTATTACATAATGAAATACATCTCTCAGTTTCACATTTAAGGTTCCATTTATAAAATATATTATTGCTCTTAAAAGTTTATTGTATGTTTGTTATTATTATTATTACTATTGCAATAGTCTACTTTAGGTTCTTAGTTTAAAAATATGTATAATTTTTAAATATGTATACATGTGCTATGCATAAATTAATTTTGATGTCTTCGCATGGTATTATATTAATAATTGTGTACGAATATTTCAGCAGGGTTATATATTTCGTCATATGATGGAAAATTATCAAGAACATTTTCTGTTCAACATAGATAAAAAGAAATTTTAATGAAATGCAAAACGTTGATAGCCTATTTCTTTAGTTTTTAAGAATGTCAAATCCTATGAATTTTGTACTCATATAACAAACACCATATTATAATTTTTTCCCATGATTATGAGGAAATTACGTATTTATATTAATGAACATCATATTTATATGTTTCATATGCGTGTATAACAAGTTTTAATATATGTCTTCATGTATATCAAAAAAATTGAAAAAGCTTATTCAATATATATAATATATATATGGAAAAATATGTACTTCAGTACTTACATGGACTGTTTTTCTTATCCTTTTGTTGAAATATGAATTCATTCCGCATTTGCAGAGACTTATTTTTCAAAGAAAAATATTCAGCTACGCTGTGGCGGTTTTGCCTCAGAAACTTCACACATTTCTAAAATACGATTTGTCCATTCCGTGTGACTAGAGATGGTTGAGAAAATGGAAAGATTTTTTCCACAAAACTCGCTTTTGATAGGTAACTCTCTTGAGATTAGGAATACTTATAGCTACTGAGAGAATTTTTATGGAAATCGTATCTTTCCTGGAGTCTAATCCACAGATTTCTACTACACAACACGCTTCAAGCTTCTAGGATTTAAAAAAATATACTTCTGAGCAGGCATGCTCTGCGAGTACATATAGTTCAGAAATATTTACATGCAGAAATTCAAAACTTTTATACAATTCTTAAAGTTGCTGTGTTTGATTTGTAAAATGAAATCTATGTTATTACGTTTTTTCCATCGCCAAGCATGGCTAGTATAAAAATATTTTAATGATTTGATACGTTAATTAAGATAAGTAGAAGGATAAATCTTCAGAATATCGATTTTGATTTTTTCATATTTCTGAAACCTGTAAATTTGCGACATTCCAGGGGCATAATATATTTGCCATTTCAGGAATTAGAAGTATTTTCAAAATGTATTGTAGGTGAAAGCTAAAAATTCTGCAATGATTGATGCAGAATTGAGGAAAATTATGTAAATACTATAAAATATCTATTTAGGCAAAGATGAAAAATGCATGTGTGTATTTTCTGGCATATTTAAGTGAAAAAGGAAGAAACAGTCTTAAAATAAGATTGAGAAGAATCTAACTGTGTTTAGTAAAATGGGACAAATGCATGTTTTAATTCATAATTTTTTTTATGACGAGTCATTTTTATATATAAAAATGCCATTTTTTTCAAAATTACATTTAAAACTGCGTATACTTTTTTTCAGATCTACAGCATGAATGCAATTAAATATTTCTCTCATATTACTGAAATGTGATTATATCTACAGAAAAAATCTTTTTGGATAGTTCTCAAAATATTTTGCTAGAGACCAGATATAGTGAAAAAAATGACCATTTTCAAAAAAAATCATTATGATACTACGCAAAAGTATGTTTTTTGAAAAGAAAAAAAAACTAGACAACGTATTTAAAAACTCTCATTTCAGTATAAATATAAAATATATCTAATGTACAGACAAGATTTGAAATCTTTATATTAAACAGTTTCTGAGAAAGGGTACCGTAAAGTACGGCTTATAACGCGCACTTTTAACATAAAAATAAGATCGAAGCGCACCTGTAAATTTCGATCATATTTTTTGTGTTAAAAGTGTGCTGTATAGCCGGGTGTAAAAATGATAGCTTCAAGAATAAAAATAAAATAAATGTCATTAAAAAACCAATTTCTACAAATATAGTAATATTGTTTATTTAAAAGAAATATCATAGATTATGAAGTTGCAGAGTTGTTTTTCTAGAAATTTGCTATTTTTTTAAAATCCAGGGATAATGTATGGCCTTAAAACATAATATAATAAAAAGGGGATGAAGGTTATACGCGGTAATATACCTTTATAATAAAAAAATGTGTACGGGCTTATGAGACCCCACGATAGAAGTGAAAACTTCAGACTTTTTAATGTTATTTCAGGGATTATATCGGTGAAAAAAAACAAGGGGATATTAGTATTTTCAAATAAATTGTTTTATTCATCTGTCTGTACTCATTAAGTAATTTTTTTGGGCAAAATATACAATCATATTTGTGGGAATTAATAGTTAAGAAGGAAATAATAGGTTTATGTTAGCTGAAATAGGTTATAAATACCTTAGTTTCAAAATTACTTAAATATCTAAAAAAAATTCCACCAAACGTTGTTCAGTTCTCCGTCGAGTTTTCATTTGAATCATTTGACATAATTAAATTGAATTTTGATTTAAAAAAGACAACTAAAGTTTTTTATTTGAATTTTGAAAAATCTACTTTAGAATCATCACTTAAAATCATAGGTAATTTGTGCAGAATTTGTTCAGAAGAGAGCTTCCGTGTAGGCAGCTTAATTTTTTTTGGACTGAAACGATAATTTTCTCTACTTTGATTTCGGGAAATATAAATAGCAAACTTTTAAATTATTTGTCCGTTTTCTGCTCTACATTTTGCTGCACAAAATTTCTCCGACTGAGTGATTGAATATTAACGTCCCATTGTTCAGCTACACGAGGGCTTTTGGGGACGGACCGCGTAATTTTGAACCATGGTCAAGTGACGCGGACGACGACACCTGAGCTGGCACCCCCTCCTAACTCCCACACCACACCCACCAATGGGAGGGAGTTTGAGCTCTCGACAGATTTATCATATCGCTCCCCTTCACGGAGGGTTTTCAGTGGTACTGGGATCGAACTCATGACACGCTAGCCACGATCCGATGCCTAGACCACTTGGCTACCGCAGCCACAAAATGTGTCCGACACA
>BMAO01002119.1:0-44579 GCA_019973975.1 Trichonephila clavata
TTAATAAATTTTGCTGATGTCTATATTCTTAAGTAAAGAAGGTCTAGACCCAGTAAGATCTTCTCTGGATACTCTTGTTACTGGAAGAGAAAGTAAACGCGTTTACCTATTAAGAAATGTGCAGGAGTTAGTGGTGAGGGCTCAGAAGGGTCATCATAGATATAAGTTATTGGTCTTGAATTTATCATGGCTTCGATTTCTATGAATACAGTTTCTAGCTCGTTCAAAGAAAGACTAGAACGGCCAATTATTTTCCGTAAACAAGTTTTAATTGTTCTGAAATGTCTCTCCCAGAACCCTCCCCACCATGCTCCTTTTTCTACAATATATTTCCACGTTATACCATGAACTGAAAACAAATCTTGTACAGATGAATGTAGCATACACTCCCAAAATTTTTTCAATTCTAACTCAGCACGCTTGAAAGTTTTAGCGTTGTCTGAATAAATTGTTGAACAGAGTCCACGTCGGGAAATGAATCTGCGGAAAGCAAGCAAAAATTGTTCTGTGCTCATTGAAGGAAGAAGTTCGAGATGCAAGGCTCGAGTGGTTGCACATGTGAACAAAAGCAGGTAGTGTTTCTTATCACTGTCTTTTATGAAAAAGGGACCTGCAAAGTCCAATCCTGAAATTGAAAATGGAGGTGATTCCAAAACCCGATCTGGTGGCAAAGGGGCGATTTCTTGGTTACCAGGACGTGCTGTGTATTTTTTGCACAAGAAACACCTACTTAAAATAGATTTGACACATTGGCGTCCTTTTAAAATCCAAAACTTCTCTCTGACTTGGGCTAAAGTAGCCTCAACACCAGCATGAAGTAAATAGTTATGGGCATGTAGAATTTCTAATTCACCGTACCTATCCTTGTTAGGTAACAGCCATGGGTGTTTTTCTCCGAAATCTAGATCAGAGAAATGAAGTCTTCCCTTTAGACGCAGAAGACCATGCATATCTAGCTCTGGGTTAAGCGAACAAATTTTAGATGTCTTGTCTAGAGACTTTCCCTGAGAAAGATCTAGTCTCTTTTGGAAAGCGTTTTCGTTGAATAGCTTTCACCCAATAGCGCTCGGCACTTGAGATTTCAGTTGAACTTAACGGGCCTTTTAATTTGATGGATTTTCTTTGAGTATTGTTGATAAATCTCATGACATACGCCGTGATTCGATGAACTCTCAACAAACTACTGAATCGTGTCAAATCCAACAAAGTCGAAGTTTCAATGCCTCGAATAGAAGCCGTAAGTGAATGAATGTCCTTAGATCCCTTTTCATTCACAACACTCTCCTCGTTGACATATCTATGCTTCCTCATCTCCTCTGGTAGGGTTTCATCCCAATCAAGTCCTGCAGTCCATATTTTTTGTAACAGGATTTTCATCTTCATCGTAAAAGGCTGAGACAATCCCATTGGATCGTAAACTCTCGCTACAGTCTGAAGAATAGTTCTCTTAGTAGCCTTTTGAGGATTACTATCGAATGAATTCTCTAAGAATTCACAATTTAATTTTATCTCGTCCATTTCTGGGGTCCAAACCATGCCCAAAAATTATGACTCTTTAGTCAATCCCACATTAAAACCCTTTTCAATCCATAAAGAATTAAGTTCCGAGGAATTGGATCTTGATTTCCGTAGATCCATCCCAGCATTTAAGAAAATTTTAATTGCGTCTGTTGACAATCTATATGCATCTTTTATTGTGTCTGCGCCATAATACAAATCGTCTACATATAAAGATGAATCGAGCATTTTAGAACCTTCCGGATTTGTATTTACATATTTTTTTATATATTTTATCGTCATTGCTAAAATTGCTGGACTACAGCAGAGTCCGAATGGAAGACGTTTGAATCTTAAAATTTTATGTTCATCTTCACTTTTACCATGCCAAAGAAATTTTAAATAATCCCTATCCTTTTCTGCGATACTTATCATTAAAAATGCTTTGGCAATATCTCCGTTAAAAGCAATTTCATATTTGCGAAATTTTAAAATTACGTCCAATACAAGAGGGGACAAATTAGGCCCAATATCTAGAAAATCATTAAGGAATTTTACGTTTTTAGATCGTGAAGAGCTCGCGTCATAAACAACTCAACTCTACAACTCGTAGTTTCATTTTGTTTAAGTATTTCTCTAAGTGGCATAAAATACGACGAATCATATCCTTCATCTGAACATTCCTCAACTATACCCTCTTTAATTTGCTCTTCTATTACTCTTTTATACTGCTCAAAAATATCGGGATTTCTATTTAATCTATTCTTTAGATTTTCAAATCGCCTTAATGCAACTGCGAAATTATTTTCTAACTGACCCATTTCTGCTTTCCATAGCAAGCCAACAGAATATCTATTATTTTCGAATTGTATTTGCCTTTCGAAACCCTGAATTATCTCCCTTTCCTCCTTAGAAACAGTTTGGTTGTCAGTAATTACCATCAAAACTAAACTCCACAAGGATCTTAAAGAGTCCTTCACGCAAGAAGAAAAATTTATAATTGCACTGTTTTTAGTTTCGAATTCTCCCTCCCGTGTGTAGGGGGGATCTTGTAACCCTGCCGGTACCCAACCAAAACGAGTTGAAATCGCATAAATTTCTTTCCCTATTCTGACCTTTTCACCTCTTACTATTTGCCAATAGTGATCCACCCCAATGAGAATTCCCAACGTGGTCTCGGACATCCCCGTAATGTGTAACCCTAACTCGTTCATAGCGTTTAGTGTCAACCGCGAAGGGGCAGTGACTTCTGCCGCCGTTATAACTTCAGTAACGAGGCAGCTAACTTTTATTTTATTTGTTTGCTTCATATCCGAAATAAACAACTCGACAACGGAGTATGTTTTGGGTGTGGCATGAGTCATTCCGAAGGAAAAAACAGAAAATGTTTCTTCTCCTACAATTTTTAAGTTTAATTTTTTCACTAAACTAACATGTATAAAACTTCGCGTAGCACCACAATTTAGAATTAAATTAGTTAACTCAATTTTATCCTCATGAAAAGCTAGTACGGAACATGTTTGTAATAAAGGATCTTTTTTACATAAAGATTTATTTTGAATAATAGAAAGAGAATGCTCATCTGGAGAGTTAATTGGTTCTTTTACGAGATTACTTTGCGGGTTTTCAATATTTTGATTGACAATTTGATTTGAAGCTGTTCGCTTGTTGTTTTGGTTTAATCTATTAGTACATATATTGATTCATGATGCGATTTAAGTCCGCATTTTAGACAATTACTTTTATTTTTACAATTTTTACTAATATGATACTTCCGGAAACAAATATAACAACGATTTTCGTTACGTAATTTATATAATTTTTCTTTTACACTCTTATAACAAGAAAATGAGTAATGCCATTGATTACAAAAGATGCACACACGATTGTCAACAGCATTGAAACTCGCAGCCGTGGGTACATTTCTAGACATTTTTCTATTTTCTAATTTTGCCTGTTCGAAACGTGGAGACCATGTATTTGTTTTCTCTTGTGTCAAAGAACTAGCCGCTTCACGACATTCTATTTCGGTTTTAATGAAATTCAATAAATCTGTTACGCTTATGTCTTCTTTTGAATTTTTCCTTCTATTAAATTCCAGAACAAATTCTTCTGGGATAGATTTTAATAAAATTGGTATTAATAATTGACCAAATGATCCTTTCGTAACTCCCTGAGAATCCAGGTTTCGAACAGCAATTTCTATTTCATCGTATACATTTCTTAAACCTTTAACATTACTTGAATTCTTTACCGATTCCAGTTTTAACAATTTATTCATGAATTGACTAATTATAATGTCTTTTTTCCCAAATCTTTCTTTTAAAGCTTTTATGCTCTCATCATAATTCTTTTCATTTAATTCTAGTGAAGCTACGACATTATGTGCTTGACCTATAAGTAATGTTTTTAAATACGCAAATTTTTCTACTTTACTTAAGCTTTCATTTTTATCTATCGTACTTTCATAACTATTCCAAAATTCTGTAAATTTTGTTGGGTCACCTGAATATTTTTCTAATACTAGTTTGGGAAGTTTTACTGTACTGTGAGCACTTTGCAGGTTAATCCTGCTTTCATCAGGAATTTTATTGAAAGATTCTGTTCTTTCTCCTTTTCCTAACACTCGTGCTATTCTTTTCAGAGCTCGAGAACATTTTTCCTGATATTCGTCTGAATTCGTTACATCCGTTTCTAAAGACTAATTCTATTAATGAATGAATTGAGTCATCAATTTCTTTTAAACTACTTTTCTTTTCTAATAATAATTCATTCAAATCACATAATTCATCCCTGTCATCATTCGTTTCTAAATTATCTTCAACTTTCTTAATTAGCTTAGTAGTTATTGTTCTCGGAGCAGTTCGCTTACGTTTTAATCTATCTAATTGTTCCTCCATTATTTCGTGTCAATATAAATGTACCCAAGACTGCAATTATTACTATCAAATCTTCAAATTTAAAGTAAAATATTTTAAACTCTTACCTCAACCCTGGGCACAGTTTGGACGTCGTAGTAGATACTTGGCGGCCGATGCGCCACTATTACATCTGGTGTATTCAGTGGTAGAATGAAGACGATGTTTTTTGTCTTTTATAAGGTTTTATTGCTGGACGACACGGACATGACACGAACATTAAACATGTATGATTAAAACTTAGGTTGTATTATTAGGGCAACCACCCTTCAATTACAGATTACAACTGTACCAAATGGTAGCTCACCTGCCACTGCGCTCCTACACATAACAAAAACAAAAGTTTCGCGTTACAGAGGAGCGCCCTCTATACTACGCTTTTCAACATTAGCCTCCTCGACTTCACGGGAAAATTAATATTTAGTTTACCCGCCTAAAGAGATATAACCATATAGGCTTTTCTCTCCAAAACTAAACGTTCAGCGTTCTTAAATTAAGGATGATGCAATCGAACACCACCCGATAATCTGGGCCTATCAGAAAAACGTTTAGTACAAATCCTATAATTTTAATAACTTCCGGTTAATGTCTTAATTAGTGCGTTGCTACTTGTTTTATGTTTGTGATTGTTTTACCTATGTAACAAAATACCGTACTTATTCAAATCTAAACCACCGTCGATTCTAAGCCACACCCCAAATTCTGAACAAGTTTTTGTGATAAATGTAAAACAGAGTAAAATGGTTTATGGATATTCAATTTTACGTAATTAAAATTATTTAAAATGATTACTGATATAAAGTGAATAATTAGTTATTTTTCCAGTACAAACTTTTAAATACATGCGCGAATCTATAAATGATCTAATTGTCTTATGCATCTAATTTTCCCCCTTCGTTTCTAAGCCGCACCTGAATTTCAATACCAATAACACTGAAAAAAAAAGTGGTTTAGATTCAAGTAAATACGGTAAATGTGACTTTAAAGAAGCAACATATTTCATCCTAGTCCATTAAACGGCTGCAAAAAATAAATAAATAAATAATAATTGATTCCATCACGCAAAATGCCTTAATGTAAGTGCAAATTATTTCATATATCTATATATATATATTTATATATTAATATATATATAGATGTAATTCATAAATATATACAAAATAGTTATAAAACCTAAAATAACTAGTAAAGATAGTAAGAAGTATTAGCCACATTAGTACTATAGTAAACTCCTGGCCTTAGGAACCAAGATTGCAGGTTTAAACAAAGTTTTGTACCCAGCCAATCTTCACCTGTTTTTGCCAAACTCTGGGCCATAGGGAAAGTAAGGAATATCAAGAGAAATTTAACTAGTACAAATAAAAACACAATCTATTAATATAACGATAAGTAAATGGTATAGATACAGTAGAACGTCGTTTATCCGAATCAATTGGCACCAGACACCGTTCGGATGCGTGATTGTTCGGATAACCGAAATCCGAATGCAATCCATGCAGTGTATGATACTGGACTATATAAGTATTGAAAATTATCCCATGCGAGAAACGTGCTTGAAGAAAAAGCAAAATAGGTGTAAAATTTTGCCATTTTACCTTGATTTGGGAAAATATTCACTTATTTTTCGCTGTACCATTGTACACCTTCGTTTTTTCAATGCAAGGTCTCTGATTCTCTTCAGCTTCAGTAGTTGAGTGGGACAGCACTCTGATTTTTCTTCATACCACTTCATAGCTGTCTCTAACGCAGAAAATGCATCAGCATTTGATACTTTCGTTGCTGTTGTTCTCGTCTTCATCCGTTTCATCGTTGACAGGGTCGGATTCTTCTTGAACGGAAGTCCCAATCTCGTCATCATTTAGCACTTGAAATCCGCAGTCTTCTGCATCGCATGCCATCCAGGTTTCTACATCTAAAAAACTCAACAAATGAGCACGTATACACCCCACACTTGGAAACAAACTGACCTAATATTCAGCGCAAATGTTTACCAAATCACACAGCTGAAATTCCCCAAATATTCCTCACCTTGGGTTTTTCCGTCACTTTTGGCCTCACAGGAAGCAAATGTTGACAATTGCACTGTTCGAAAACGTATCTGGACTTTGGTTCGGATATTTGGCGCTCCGGATAATAAACGTTTGGATAAACGACGTTCTACTGTATACTCGTAGATATAAATATATACATAGATATATATATATATATATATATATATACTATCTTTCATGCTTCTAATTATTTTGATATAGCTGGATCTATTTACAACAAAAAGGCTGAATCCTCTTCTGATGAGCTTGCAGTTGGAAGAACTGGATTTATGAACACAACGAAAGGCTCAGAAATCGAGACAGTCCAACCAGTTTCGATTGATGTACCTTCTTCAGAACAAACTGTTTCTGAAGATTTAAAGCCAGCATTCAATGTTTCCAACACCTTTCAGTCTTCTTGTTACTGCACGTACACAAATCAGGACTCTACTTTGGCGGCCTATGCAGGCACAGATCTTTTACATGTTGGAAGTAGAGTAAAAAGCAATAGTACAGTAAAATTTCATTGTTACCAGACAGGATATGCCCGATTATCGGGTCCAACCGAAATCCAGTGCCAAAATTGCCAATGGACGACTGTTAAATTTCCTGTTTGTTTACAACCTCAAATTGGTAAGATTGTGCATAATTTATAAGAATAGAAAATTATGTTTATCTGTGTGCTATGCTTTATTTTTGTGTTTAAATTCTGTAGCATTAAAATGTTTCATTGTTTGGAAACATTCTAGTCTTTTTATAATTAAAAAAATAAATAAATAACATGTACACATGTTTTACGATATACACACTTCAAATAAATTTAAAAGAAAAAATATATTTCAATACGAGTATAGAGTGACAAATAAATGATACAATTTTTAGGAAACATATTTTAAAACACATATTGCCATACACTCATGTCCATAAATTAAGAATAATTCAGAATCACACAGAAATTGAACTCTGAAATAAAAATTTCACCTGTAGAATTATCACACACATCTTGAAGAACAATATGCAAATTACAGGAAACCACCAGATGGCGCCGATAGTACGTCACAATGACGAGAGTGTAAGAGAGGGGTATATAAGGAATAGTGGCAAAGAAGTAAAATTGTTCACAAGCGCGCTTTAAAAGCCTTTCAGTGCAATAACCGCATAGTTAGGGCACAAAGGAAGAATTTGGATGATTTTTTACGTGGTTGAATTATCGGACGACTGGAATGGGGAAGTACCCAGCTGGAAGTATCCGAGGAACTTGGAATCGCCCAGAGTGTCATCTCGAGGCTTTGGAAACGATTCCAAGATGATGGTAATGTGAGTAGATGTTACAGCACAGGTCACCCCCGAGGTACAACGCCGAGTGAGTGCCGGTATTTGGCAGTTACTGCCAAAAGAAACAGACGGAGCACAGTATCAGACCTATCTCGTCAGCTCTCTTCAGCTACCGGTACGACATTTTCAAGGCAGACCGTGTACAGACGCTTAGGGCACATTGGTCTATATGCTCGTAGGCCTGTCAGATGTGTTCCCTTTATCGCAACTCACTGTCGCCTGCGATTAACCTGGAGTAGAGAGCATGCATTGTGGACACCGCAACAGTGGTCTTGTGTGATGTTTTCCGACGAGTCCAGGTTTAGTATGCAGTCTGATTCTCGACAGACTTTCATATGGAGAGCGTCAGGTACCCGTTACCACCAAGAGAACACCATTAAACGACACCGTTACGGTGGTACAGGATGGCTCGTTTGGGGAGGAATTATTCTTGGTTCCAGAACTGACCTGCATGTTCAGAGTGTAACGATGACAGGCCACATCTATCGGGATGTCGTTATGGAACAACATGTACGTTTGTTTCGAGGCGCCATGGGAGCTGAATTTCTGTTTATGGATCACAACGCCCGTCCTCACCGTGCAAACATTGTAGACGAATGCCTTCAATCGGACGATATTACCCGTATGGATTGTCCAGCATACACACCGGACTTTAATCCAATAGAGCATGTGTGGGACATGCTTGGCTAACGAATTGCAGCCCGTCAACCCCCTCCCACCTGTCTACCGGAACTTCGGAGGGCATTGCTTGATGAGTGGTGTAATATTCCCCAAGATCAGATTGATAATTTGATACTCAGCATGCGTAGGCGTTGTAACGCCTGTATTGCATCGTCCGGGAGACATACTCCGTATTAACCATCATACTAACCATGTTATACTGTTTTTTGTAAATAGGTTCTTTTTTGAAATTTGCTCCAGGGAGTAAAAATCGCAATTCTTATTAATTATGTCAAACATATAGCACCTTTTTTTGCTCCTTACCTTTTGTTTAATAAACAGGCTTTACAAAAAGGTCAAATTTGTTTTGCTTCTGTCTCTTTCTTTGCCTGAGCTTCATTATCCTTAATTTATGGACATGAGTGTAGATTAATTTGGAAAGAATTGCTTGAGGGTGGTAGACTATCGTGGATTCGAGCCCTGGTGCCACTGAAGATGCATCCAGTGGAGGGGCTAATGCGCATTAAATCTATTGAAGCTCAAAGTCCTCCTGTGTCGTTGTATGGTAATCTGGAGAGGGGTACTCCAGCTCTCGTATTTCTACGAAGATGTCATCTTTGTAGTTTGACAAAGATTAAAAGCTACGAGGTTAGGTGCCTATAGCCATCATGTAGCTTTAAAGTGCATTTTTAGTTAATTCTCACTGACTTGGCGTGAGTTATGGAATTAAAATGCCAATCTAGTAAATTTATATCGCCAACAAAATTGTGTTCAATTGCCACGTATATACAAAATCTAACAACAAAGCAACTCGATTGATAGATAACATATATTATGTTCGATTTAAGTTTCCTAATTAATGAATAAATTAAGAATCTCTGACATTTTTCTTCGGACAATAACTTTATTTTTCTTATTCTTTGTTGGAGTCTGGTGTTTCCTTTTAATACCCTGCATATTTTTAATCCTTCAGTGCCAAAGAGTAATAAAACATTTAATTAAAATTAAAATTCCTTTACGTTATCATTTTTATTGCAGTTATTATGACATGTAGATGTATGGATTTTTCCCAGCTTACAATAATACTTGTTAAAAAAAAGTATCGAATTTTGGCTCAAGTGTAGTATAGGAGACCCTTTTGAATTTGGCAATTTTTCTTTGGATTTGGCGAATTTTATATAGATATTATGATGAGGTAACGAATTAATTCTAGCTTCTGGACACCAATCGTTAAGTGAAGTAGCTTGGCGATTGATTTTGAACGCCAAAAGTAATTAACATTGCCAAAGACCCCCTCCCCCCTCTATACTACACTTTAACCGAATTTTATAAACAAAAATGTTAACTTAGCAAATCAAAACTTTCTTAAGTACTTACGTGTTTTCTTGTCGAACAATATCGTTAAATCAAATGATCGTTAAATCAATAACGTTAAATCGATATGCAGCCAATAGTGAACCGTTCCCGAGCACTTTCGGGCACAGTATTAATAACGATTAGAGCATTTGGCGGCATTCTTTGAATTGGTGATGTCTCCTCGTTGGGTGAAATCGGTCTACCGTATAAACGTTAAGTACCCTTTTTATGATTATTTTTTTCTTCTTTTTATGTTCATAATATCTCGAATAATTGTTATTTTTTTATATTTGACTACTTATAGATTTCCATATGTATAAGGTATGTACTCTTTGACTCTGTTTCATTTTCAATTTAATATTTTCTCGTAGTCTAAATTTGTGTTTGCTTTTGTCAATAATAAATGTTTTATCTTTCTTCATCGCATTCTTATTTTACCAATGCCTTATATCTGTATATTTTTGTCATAGGGTATTGTTACAGTCCTAAGTTTTGTTTCTTATAATTTCACAACTTTTTATGAAGCGATTTGAAGAAAAATGCCTTAGAATTCTTTAATTTAAATGGTATTACAGTTAAGGGAAAATTTCGAGTATCGCCAGTACGTCATTTAATAACAAAAGTATCAAGGAATTTCACAAACATTATCATTTCAAAAATTTTTTTAAAAATGAGCTGTTTAAGAAATTACTTGTTCTTCAGAAATATTTCGTATGAATTTCGTTTAACCTTCAAATAAATTAAACAACATAATGCCCCGGAAGTTTCTGAATACATTGTTATTATTATCTTAATTCAAGTATACTTTCAAGTATTATATATGAGGGGTGCTTTGTATGTGAATCTACACAACAAATTCGGTTAAAAATGTTTTCTTTTTTTTTTCAGGTGAAACAACTTTTCAGATTGTTAGCCCTTACATGCTACTTCCGGGAGGAATAATCGGAATTGAAAAAGGAAAATCTCTGATTATCAATTGTTATTCAAATGGGTATAGTAAAGTTCCCACGTGGCGTGGTCCAAAAGATATTGATCACTTCACTCTTACAAGTAACTTTAGTTTTATTTTTGAATAATTTAAATGCAATTCATTTTTTCTAAAAAATATTTTTTTCTCGTATTTTTTTCGGTGTCTAATCCAGACACTCTTTGTCGAGGACACTCTTTCGATATCTAATCGTGGCATCTCACATACTTTTCTAATTTATCATCATTATTCTGGATTGCAATTCATATATTGCGTAATTTTAATTTATGTTTCCCCTGTTTTTTTTTTCATTAAAAATTTCTTTTCCTAGTTCATATAGTCTATCATAACAAATAAATAGTTAAGGATTATATATTATTTCATTCTTAAAACTGATCACAGAAAAACGAATTACATTTTCCTTGTCCCATTTTTAGTTCATTGTAATATGGATGCACGCAGTTCTTAAGAACAAAGGGTATACTAACTAATCTCAAATTACGAAAAAAACTTCTAAAAATAATCAAAACTGTAAAAGTTGTATATATATAAATCCTGTTATTAACTTTAAATGTATTTAAAAATCTTGACGAAAGTAACTTATTAAAAATAATTAAGATTGTCATCATTAACTATTATATTATAAGTATTATTTTTAAACAATCAACGATTATTTTTAAAATTTCGAATTGTTTTAATGGTCATGAGCAAAATTGATTCTAAATAACCCTCCTTGAGGTACCGCATATTTCTAGATTTGTTGATAATTATAACAGATAAAAATATTTTCCGAATGTTTAAGGCTTAAAGATTCCAACAAGCTTTATTTAATAATTGTTTAGAAAAAAATAGTAAGAATACTTTATGTATATATATATATATATATATATATATATATATATATATATTTCAAAAATATCCACAAAATAGTTATAAACCTAAGATAACTATAGTCTAGTAGTACTATTGCAAACTCATGGCCTTAGGAACCAGGATTGCAGGTTTAAACAAAGTTTTGCCGTCAGCCAACCTTCACCTGTATTGTCAATACTCTGGGCCATAGGGAAAGTAAGAAATTTCTATAGAAGTTTAACTATTATTACGAATAAAACCATAATCTATTAATATAAAACGATATTACAGCCTATAATAATTACTAAAATATGTTAAACAAAGGTAAAACAATTAGATAAGGACTTACCACGTGAGTACAGCAAAACCATTTTCCCGGGCAACAGAAAGGTGAATATTAGTAACGCATAAAATTAGTAAGTTTTGATAAAATAATAGTAAGTCTCTCTCTCTATATCTATCTATCTATCTATTTAAAAACTCTAAATTTTGTTTTAAAATTTGAAAATAAAAGTACAACCCAGACATATACAATTAATTTTAAATATAATATAATATTTTTAATTTGCTTAGCATGAGGCGCCATCTATCTATTAACTGTACAACTAGAAACATATATCTTATACTAAACTGTTAGGAATATAACACTTTATAAAGTTAGCAAGGTATCCATGTTCCATGCAACGTTTAAAAAAGTTATTAAAATTTAAATATATATTAAATTTATCACTAACTAATACGTTATTACAATAAATATAATTGAAAAAATTTATTTCTATATATAGATACAGATAAACTCGAATTTCAATAAGGCACTTTAAGAATGTTAAAATTAAAATCATCTCTTTTATCAAAAATATTGCTATGTAATTTATAGTCCTTAATATACAATAATACGACCAAGTAATTAGTTTTAACTGGATTACTATTAATTTTAATTAGGTTATATAATTGGCATAAAAAGTAATATTGGAGTTAACATTATTATTTTTACCAAAAATAATTAGGTCATCTATGTATCTAAAAATGTAAAATAATCATTATTAATAATATATTTACATTCGTAAAAATGTAGATATAAATTAGCCAAACTATTGCTAGCAGGGCCACCTTGAGGCAAAACTTTTGTTTGTTTGTACAAAAAACCATTAAAATTAATGTAGTTTTCTTTTAAGACTAAATCTATGAGAATTCTAAATTTTTGTAAATTAATATCAAGGTTATAATTACTATGATTTTCTAAAATTACCTTAATAATATCATGATATCATTGAAATTAAAAAGATCTTTGGTAACGAACGGGTATATTACGCCGGTGTTTAAAACGGGGGTGGCAACTGTGGACAGACTGAACGCTGACATATTATTAGATACTGAAACTTAAGAAGCATTATTCGAACAAGAGAGAATATACAATTCCAGATTTACAGCCACTATAAACTTCCCCCGCAATTGTTAGGTGAAAGTGTAAATACTGAGGAGGAAGAACAGGAGCCAACAATAATGAATGATGAGGAGAATGAAAATAACACCGAAAAATTCAAGAAAGAGACAAATATTTGCAATACTCTTCAAGAAGCATGAAATTGTGCTAAGCGAAAAAAAGGAGGACATGTGATAGAAAACGATATCCTGTACCATGAAGAGCTGTTGTGCGGAAATAGGATAAAACAGTGATTCCCGAAATAAGAAAGAGGAAAATGCTAGAAATTGTACATGAATCAGTGTTCGGAGCACATCTAGGAGCTCATAAAACAATTCAGAGAATCAAGTTTTCGTTTTATTGGTCAGGAATAGTAAAGGAGTTAAAAGCATATTGTAGCTCTTGTCATGGTTGTCAGTGTAAAAAAGTAATTCATTCGATTGACAAAATTCTATTAACAGATGTGCCACTCGTCCTGAATTGCCAATACAAGTGGTAAACATTGATCTAATTGGTCCTGTAGATCTAGTATCATGACAGGGACATATAGATATATACTTTGTTTGATGGACCAGCATTCTAGATGGCCGGAAGCAGTCCCGCTCAAATCACTAACGGCTAAGAGTAAACGTGAAGCACTGCTCGAAATATTCAGTAGAACAGGCATTCCAGAAGTGATCGTAATGGACAATGCGATAAATTTTACAGCCAGTTTAACGCAAGAGTTTTTGAAGATTTTAGGAGCTTGTTCTCGTTTTTCGACACCATACCATCCAGAATGAAACGGGTTAATTGAGAGATGGAACCAGACTCTCAAGAACATGTTGCATCACATTATTAGAAAGGAAGGAAGAAGTTGGCACACACATAGGCATATACCGTTTTTACTGTGAGCTTATCGGGAAGTTCCAAATGCAACTATCGGTATACCACGGTTTCTACTAATGTATGGAATGAAGCCGAAAGGTCCGTTGTCAGTCAATTTGGATTGGAAACATTTTGTTACCTCTGAATATGAAGGTATCAGTAGAGAGTTATTTGAAAAAGTTAAAATAAAAGTTATAAGTATCAACCCTTAAGGCAAAGTTAACAAGTGATGTGCAACAAGGTAACTACGCTAAATATTACAACAGCCAAAAGAAAAATCGAGAACTTGCATCAGGAGATCAAGTGCTTGTTTGGATACCGGATTGAACGAATAAACTATATGCTAGATGGACAGGTCCAGTTTAAATTGTTAAAAGAGTAAAAGCAAATTCATATTATTTGCGGATACCTGGAGGTAATTTAAGATTACTGCATGTTAACAAGATTAGAAAATACAAAGCGAGAGTTCAAATGGTTGGAGTTGTTTATGATATTTATGATGAATTTGGTGAGATATATGAAACGCCAACAGTTCCTGCAGCTGAGAAAAATGATGAAACATTGGACTGAGTGAAGTATGATTACCTATCTAGGAAGCAACAAAATCAACTGAAGATCTTTTACATCGAAACAGAAAGTTGTTTTCTGGGAAAATAAAAAGAGCTAAAGTTGGTGAACATGTGATAAAACTGAAAGCTGAGGAGAAGACGATGAAACCCAAAACTTATATGATACCGGAAAACTTAAAGAGGAAAGTAGAAGCACAGATAGAGAGACGAATTGTTAGAGTTAGTCTGATTGAACCTGTTGTAAGTGAAATAGCACACCCAGTAGTATGTGTTCATAAAAAGGATGGAACACTTAGGTTATGCACAGATTTCAGAAGTTTGAATGTTCTTACCGTACCGGACGCATATCCAATGCGGAATATGATGGAGTTGAATTTCTTAGTAGGGAAGAAAAAATTTATTATTGTTCTAGATATGTTGAAAAGATATTGGTCTATACCAATGGAGGACAGCAGCGAACATCTAACAGCCTTCCGAACTCCTCGAGGACAGTACCAATGGAATATGTTGCCGTTTGGGTTAAGAAACGCTGCTGCAACCAACCAAAGAGCCATGTCTAAAGTGGTCCAAACTATATCTGACTTTGCATGCGCGTATATCGACGATTCAGCCTTTATTCTCTGATACGCGAGAAGAACATTTAGATCATCTGGAAGAAGTTTTGAAAAGATTGGAGCATTTTAACTTCTCAGTGAATTTAGGAAAGTGTGAGTTTGCAAGACAACAAGTTAAATACTTAGGACATGTCATTGGTTCAGGTAGACATTCTCCTGACAAAGAAAGAATAAAAGCGATTCACAACTTAGAGGCACCAACGACCAAGAAGCAACTGAGAAGTGCATTAGGATTATGCAATTTTTATAGACAGTATATTCCGAGCTTTGCAAAAATTGCTCTACCATTGACGGAGCTTACGAAAAAGAAAGTCCCTAATGAGACCCCATGGAGCAAGGAGGCTGAAAATGCTTTCAAAGAGTTGAAGACAGCCCTATGTGGAATTACAGAGTTGCAAGTCCCAGCCATAGAGAAACCGTACTACTTACATACGGATGCATCTCAGACGGTGTTCGGATGTTGTCTAGGTCAGTCGGATGGAGAAGACAACATTCATCCCATAGCTTTCGGAGCCAAAAATTGAATCCAAACCAACAAAAGGAGTCAACAATTGAGAGGGAAGCGTTTGCTATTATATTTGGGCTCTGAAAGATTTGAAACTTTACTGTGTGGAGCAAAGGTATTCTTACTAACCGATCATAATCCCCTAGTGTTTCTTACTAGTGCTGCATCCCAATGTCCGAGATTACAGTGGTGGGCGTTGGCAATTCAACGCCATGACATTGAAGCAAGTTATATAAAAGGACCTAAACTAGTTAACGCAGATGCGCTATCCAGACTGTAAGTGTAAACCGTAGTTAAATAAGAACTTCAAGAAGAACTTAAGAATAATTTAACTTTAAAACATTTCTTTTTAATTTATTGTTAGATGATTAAGTTAAGTAGTATATTTGTGTAAAATTTAATGTGTTGAGTATTTATGTAGTGTATAATCTTAAGATAGTGCCTAAGCAGTGTTTTTTTTATGTGTGTAACGTGTGATTCTTAGGTTGTTTTAGCCATATTTGAACTTCGGATCTAATATGATTCTCGGGGGTAAGGTGTCAGGGTCACGTGGTAAATTTAATAAATTACTCATTAGTGACGCATGATGTAGAGGTTTGAACGAGCTGCTTGTATATCTTGTCTTTGGCAAGGCGTCAAAAGAAGACAGTAGATAGATTTCTCCCGAAATAAATGATGAATTTATGCCGCTCTGATGACTTTAGCATTTGTTTGTATGAATTAGGTTCACGGCTGACATTATCCATATCTAAATCATTGAGGATTAGGTTTTCAATTGTATTCAAAAACATTCTTAAAGCCCCCGCGATCTAAAAAACAATAGCTCTAACGAAAAAGAAGTTATTCCCCTTCCCTCAAACTCAAATGTAAATTTCGAAAACTTCGCAATCTATATCGCAGAACTCCAGAACATAACCTCTAAATTCCCAGAAAATTTCCAGGCATTAGAGGACATGTCAAAAACGAAAATTATAATGATAAATTAAACATATTATTATTAGCCATCGCGAGATCAGTTAATAAAACTAAACCCTAATTATGCATTTTTCTGCTAATTCTTACCCTAAACCTAAAACGCTCATTGTAAAATTCATTTAAATACATCGCTATACAAAATTACTGCAAATCTCATCTTAAAATCTTTCACTCGTATACACCAAGTCAAGCCAGCCAATCAGAGAGCTCCAAAAGTCAACGGGCCTTGGAAGCTTACTCACCCGCCCACAGCGACGGTACTCCCTCCGGGACCGAAGCAAGCAATACTGACATGATTAGCTGCAATCCCATTATACGAGCAGTCCTCTCACGCAAGGCTGCCTTTGGCCTTGGGAAATTCAGAATAATTTTAGCATTCTGATCCCAGTTATGCAAGTCTTTTTGTAAACTACTACATTTAAATGAATTTATTTAATTTTCTTCATATCTTGGTTAAAAATCTTTTAATTTTGAGTATCTCAATGTACTTTTAATTTCTCATACCCTTAATTAAAAATGGGCAAGCTAATCAAAGTCAAGTTATCTATCACTTCACGACAGGAGATTAAAGCCCTGACGGGCTAGGTGCTCCAAAAGAAAACTCAGCTACGATCTAAAAAGGACAGGACTTAAATTTTAAAAGCGGAAGTATATAAACGTCGCCAAATCGAAATATGCCACTAAATTTAGTAATTGTTTTCTACATATGAGCGGGAATATTTTCCCTCCATTTTTACATATCGGGGCATTTGGCATCTGAGCACGTTACACACAAACTCTTCCTTTCGCAAAACGATGATGCTGACGTTTGTCGATGGTGAAAGTAAAAGCTTTAAAAAAAATCCCAGAAATAAATTTTTAAAAATAATTAGAGGTGGAAATATGCTTATGAGATGATGCACTTCTGACTGTGTGGGTGGTTTTGATAAAATTCCTTTAATTTTTAAGCAAAGCGATGCGGCTGCCCTCTGTCGAAGGTGAAAGTGGAGACTTAGAAAACGGATCACCAAAAACACATCTGAAAACTTTTTAGGACGGAAATATGCTTGCGGTTCTCTTGAAACACCAGCGAAGCTCCTTGCAAAAATTTAAAACGATATGAGTTACCTTGTAGATTTTTATAAGTCCCAAATAAATATAAAGATTTTCAAATTCATTCAGAAGACTACCTCAATATAACTTGATAAAAATGATGAAGAAAAGCAACTTTAAACAATTATCTATCAAAAATAGCGACGAGACGTATGTTTTATTCATACAGTATTTTCAAATGAAGGCATCGCCTCAGTTACTTATGAATTTTTATTCAGATTAATTTTTTTTTGTTTAACATTTATAAACCCCGTGCATCACGCAATGTATAACACGGGGGCATACAACACAGACAGAAGAAAGGATTACAACACAATCATCCATGCCTTCTCCGGGATTCGAACGCAGTCCCTACGGCACCGCAGTCAGCTTTACTGACCACTATACCGGATGGGCGGCTGTCAGATTAATTTGAAGTGAAAAAGTTAATGTTGTTGATTAATTTGCAATTATGTGCTTAAAAAAATTTACTTCACTTAGAATTATATAAACTACTCCATCTTCTCAAACAAGTATTATCTTTTTCAGGTGGTTGGGAAAATTTATCTTCTCAATATTATAATCAGCTGACCATTACCAATATTGACCAGCATCATAATGGATTGTACGAATGTCTTGTAACTGGATTCAGCCCTTCTGATATATTTATACAAGTAATAAGTATGTTTATCTCCAAGTCATTTTGTATGTGTGTGTTTGTTTATATCTTAAAGGTATGCTATATGAATAAGAAATTTTCTTAGCATGTTTTTGCTTTGACATTTTATATTAACATTGCACCTGTTTGATCTTTTAACAGTCAAAATATGAAAAAAAAAATTTTCTTTACTTGCGGCTTGGTTTTGTTTTTTTTTTTTTTTTTTTAATTAAGAGATAATATTTGAGTGGAACTATTTGCATACTTAATTATTAGCTCCTTTTTTAGGGAAAAAATTGTTTGGAAATTTCGGAGATTGATGTATTTAATTTCCTAATAAGCAAAAAATAATAAACAATTTATTTCCAATTAGGGTTGGCAATCCCGTGTCATATTTTCAATCCCGGGATTTCGGGATTATATTATTCAAATCCCGAGATTGGTCCCGGGATTACGATTGGACTATTTATTAAAAATACTTGCATATTAGCACAGTTGAAATTGCATAATAAAACACTGAAAATATAATTAAAAATTAATTTAATATTATTTTAATGAAACAAATAAAAAAATTAATTTATCACAAAAAGCAAATAAAAACAGTACATAATGAAATTTTTAAAAAATCATTTTTTATTTCTTGTGTTTCTATAAATAAGCTTATAAAAACACAGCTTCTCCAGCGTTTCATCGTTGGAACGGCTTCTTATTTTTGTTACAAATTGTCCTGGCGAAGAAAATGCACGTCTGGATTTTTTATTAGTAGGTATTATCGTCATTAAATAGGAGTATGTTCTTTTCAGGTAATCACTACGTCTCCCTCCATTTTCAAAAAAGAGATATTTCTTTTTGAATTTTTGAAAACAATGTCTCAAATCTAATAGACTACATTGGTGCATATAAAGTGACCATTTATTCTTTGACTCAAAACGGGACATTGGTTTATTTAGGTCAATTAACAGGTACACAATGAAAAAAAACACTTTTTTAAAAGTTATTTGTTGTTCTTTTTGTAAAATAATTCTTCAGACCTCTTCTGGACAGCACACTTTATTACGGACAATTAAATAAAACGATTATGAATACTGCACACAGCATAAATAAAGTTCATAGCACATAGCGTTTAGATCGTGTGGTCCCCGTAGAAGAAGTGCGTTGGATTAAGCGGGAAAAAGAACGCGTGGGCGTATCACACAGATATTCTTACACCAGAAAAAATAGTTCGCTCGCTTCAACCCAACACCTTCCTGCGAGTGATACATTTTTTTCAAACAATTACAATATCATAAACACATATACATAATACACATAAAATATAACAAATACAGTGACATAAAAGTCATGAGAGTAATGAAATTTTTTCCATTGAATATTGTAACTTTTGTAGATTTGTGGCTTTAGTAAGAAAATCTGCAATTAAAACATCAGTTTGAATGTATTCCAATTTTATTGCAGTATCTTCAGTTAAATCTTTCACAAAATGAAAACGTAAATTCATATGCCTTGATTTATTTGAAGAACGGGTACCTTTGATCCACTGAATTGCTGCTTGACTATCTGAATTTAAAGTTACAGCATTATTTATAGATTGTTTACATTTTAATTCAGTTAACAAATTTACAGTCCAAATTATATCTTTACAAATTTCATAAATAGAAAACAACTCTGCTTCACATGTTGATAGACTAACACTTTTCTGTTTACGACATTTCCATAAAATTAATGAATTACCAAGTAAGATTACACCACCAGAAAATGATTTTCCATTTTCTGCATTTCCCCAACTTGCATCTGATCTAGCATTTAAAATACCAAATTCTTTTTCATAAAACAATTTTTTACCTTTTGTACCCATCAAATATCTTAATACTCTTTTAGCCAAATTATAATGTCTTTTCTCTGGTTTATGATTAAATTGTTATAAATAAGATGTTACAAATGAAATATCAGGGCGAGTTCTATTAGCTAAATACAAAAGTTCACCAATTAATTCCTGATACATAGTAATGTCAATAAATTCATTTGTAGAAGAAAAACTTTTATCTTCCCCTTTCACAATTGGAGTCTTAACACTTTTACAATTTTCTAAATTATATTTAATCAATAATGAATTAATATATTCACATGAGATAAATAAATACCATTTCCATGTTTTTCAATTTCCATACCTAAAAACTTATCAGTTTTGTTTTCAACCACTTCAAATACATTTTTAATCTTATTTACAATATCTTCATACATATTATCATTGTTACAAAAAATAGCTAAATCATCTACATACATACATAGTATAAGAACATTTTGATTATCAGTTTTAATAAATACACAATTATCAGAAGCTAATTGTTTTAAACCAAATTTTTCTAATTCACACTTTAATTTCATGTACCAGTTTCTACCTGACTGTGGCAAACCATAAATACTCTTTTTCAATTTACAAACTTTGTCATCTCCAATTAATTTCTCATAACCAGGTGGAGGTAACACATACACAGTCTCTTCTAAATCACTATAGAAGTAAGCAGTTTTTACATCAAAGAAATTAACATTTAATTTTAATTTAGCTGCAAGTGCAATTAACAATAGAAAAGATTCAATATTTACAACTGGTGAATACGACTCTGAATAATCTATATTTTTAATTTGATTAAAACCAGCTGCTACAAGCCTTGCTTTGTATTTAAAAATTTTCCCATCATCATCTTGTTTTAAACTATACACCCCCTTAGTTTTTATCAATTTTGATTTTGCAGGTTTTTGTACTACTTCCCATACTTTATGTTTATCTAACGAATCTAATTCATTCTCCATTGCTAATTTCCAATTTTCCCAATTAGCACTATTTTTTGCCTCAAAATAAGAGTTCGGTACATTATCCGTTAAATGAACTGACATCTGCTTAGATTTTAGTCTTTCCGATCTTCTAACAGGGATTTGATTTTGTACATCATTCAATTCAAGTACCGGGAGTTGGATTCTGCCTGTCTGATGGGATGGTATAGTCTGAAGGGGAATTGAGTTGTCATTCTCAATTGCTACAGGCTCATTATTCATTTCAAAGTTAGACAATACTCTGTTTTCTGAATTTTGATTAATTTCGTTTATTTCAGGAGAGATTTCAAAAAACGAGTCAATATCCCATGTTTCATTTTCAATTTCACCTAAATAACTACTTCCCTTTAAAGATTCATTGAATTTAACTGATCTCTCTTCAATTACTTTTTGATTTTTAATATCATAAATTCGATATCCCCTCCTTTCTCTAGCATATCCTAGCATAATTCCTCGTCTTCCTGGAACTTCAAATTTGTTTCTCAATACTTTCGGAACGTGAAAATAGGCCACACAGCCAAATAAATTTTTTGAGATAATTTAATTTCGGTTTATTACCTGTCCAAATTTCTAATGGAATTTTTTCTTTCCCTTTTCGTGGTGTTACATTAGATACCTGAGTACTACAATTAATAGCTTCGGCCCAAAATTTTAAAGGAAGCTTACTTTCATATAATAAAGATCTAGCTCTTTCTAGAAGAACACGGTTAGCTCTTTCTGCTTTACCATTACTTTCACTGTTGTATGGAATAGTTTTTTCATGAAATATTCCTGAATTAGCAAGGAAAGCATCTAGTTGCTCATTTACAAATTCTAACCCATTATCAGTTCTCATCTTTTTAATCCTTTTATCAGTTAAATTTTCATATTTAGCTTTAAATTGAGAAAATATATCAAGCACTTCATTTTTTCTTTTTAAGAAATAAGTAAAGTACATGCCATAAAAATCATCTACTATTACCATAAAATATTTAGCACCACCATATGATTCGATATTAATTGGACCACACAGGTCGGCATGGAGCAACTCAAGAATTTGTGAACTCTGATTTATTTCAATACTACGATGAGTTTTTCTGGTTACCTTACTTATATCACAAGTTTCACATCTGAAATTATTTACATTATCAATATCAATATAATCTTTCATTTTAAGCATATATTTACAATTTAAATGACATAACCTGTTATGCCAAATTTCATAATTATTAGTAGATTGGTCAGAAAAATAACACTCAGAATTATACACAGGTTCTAATTTTATTTCTAATCTACCATTATTTTTAAATGCTTTTGTTATTAACTTATTTTTATCATATATCAATACACAATTATTATCTGATTTAATCTTACAACCTTTAGCCATTAAACATGTTACAGACAGTAAATTACACCTTAATTGAGGAACATAACTGACATTAGTAATTGTTAAATTAATAGAATTACAATGCTTTGTACTCACAGTTTTAGCTAAAACTTTTCCGGTTCCTTGACTTACAATTTTGGACTCTTTATCTGCTAAAAAAATGTCTATAATTTCAGGACTTATTTGCTGAAACCATGCAGGGTCTTTGGCCATATGACAGGATGCTCCACTGTCCAGGATCCAAGTGTTATCACAAAATTTTTATTCGCGATTTGAAGCTGTGAAAACTGAATTTGAAGAAGTACTTGGATTTCTTGATGGATTATTTCTTTGGGTCGTTCTGTTTGGCGTGTTTTTATTTTTGTAAAAGCAATCCTTTGCAATGTGATTTTGCCTTCGGCATATATAGCAAAGCCTCGTTTGTCTTTCATTTTTCTTTCTAGAATAAAATGCTCCAGCATTTATTCCTTCCATGCGATTTTTAGATGGTAAGTTGACGGAGGCTTCTTCTTCCCTTAGAATTTCGAGGATTTCATCTAAAGATTTCTCTCGTTGGGTCTTCAAAATTTCCCTCAGGCGTGTAAATTTTTCTGTCAGTCCTCGAACTGTATAATACACCAATTCCCTCTGTGAGACTTCTAAGCCGAGGGAGTGACACTTATTCGAGATGCCCCTCGCTCTTGCAATGTAATCCTCCGCGTTTTCTCCTTTGTTCAGGATCAGGTTTTTGAGTTCATTGCCCGCGTCGATTTTGCGGTCCTCCGCACGTCCGATGAAAGTCCCTCTAATTTTTTCCCACAGCACTTTGGCTTTGTCCTCTTCCGCAAACTGTAGCGCCTGTTCGTCGGCAAGGGATAGCGACGGAATACGAGACGGCGTCAGCATTTCTTTGTTCCCAGTCGGAATCCTCCTTACGGTTAAGGTTTTCGGGTTTTTCGTTGGTAACCATAGTATCCAATCTCTTCAGGCTCAAAGCAGCCTTCATCTTAAGAGCCCATATAAAATAATTCGTCCCATTTAAATTGGGGACAGTTATCTTATCCATTTTTGGCAAAAAGTTCACACAATTCACTATGACAATTCACTAGCAACGCTCTGCAACCAATTTGTTGTTCTTTTTGTAAAATAATTCTTCAGACCTCTTCTGGACAGCACACTTTATTACGGATAATTAAATAAAACGATTATGAATACTGCACACAGCATAAATAAAGTTCATAGCACACAGCGTTTAGATCGTGTGGTCCCTGTAGAAGAAGTGCGTTGGATTAAGCGGGAAAAAGAATGCGTGGGCGTATCACACAGATATTCTTACACCAGAAAAAATAGTTTGCTCGCTTCAACCCAAGATTATTTAATCAGAAAAAGTTAGTTAGCTTAAAAGTTACGAAATAAAAAAATATACCCAAAATGTTTATTTATTTTTATATTTATCAGAGGAACAAATTTGCTTTATCATAGCTGGTGAAGATTTAAGTAAGAATGAAACTCTTGGCACGTTTTTTTATATTCACCTTAATTATCAACATCGCCTTTAGAACTGAAATTTGTAACTTGGTTTTCTCAGATGTCCACAATTTGTCATCATAGAAAATACTCTTTCTACTGGAGCATTTGTAGCAGGAAAACATAAAATATATTCAATTAAAATCGAAAAGTTTTCATGCTGTAGATTGTGGGCATGAAAGTGTTTGAATATTTCTACCCAACGAGTTTCCGTGGAAACATTTAGGAGAAGTATTTATTTGCTGAGGGTATTTATTTGGTTGATATACGGATATATTGCTTGTAAACTAACATTGAACGAACACTTGCGTTTTGGCATTTTAAACTATGATTCCAAAATAAAAGAAGTTAAAGTTATTTACTACACGAGCATCAAACAGCAACACATCAAATAGCAAGAAATGTCCAAACAAAAAATCTGTCAAACATCTATTCAACAAAGCGCAGGCGATGATGTCTCGGTCATACTCGGGCAATCTCGCGACGCGGTCTCACTTGTGTCCGGCAGGGTCGACTACTCAAAGTTTCGTTCGGTTTCCGAAAACGGGACAATTTTGCGTCCCAGAGTTCATTCCGGGGACACCGGGACTTGCAACTATAAAAAGGGACAGTCCCATTCAAAACGAGACTTCTGTTCACGTTATGCATATACCTCTTTGATAACTTTATTTAGTTCTTCTGCTATACTTAATGGCTTTTGTATATAAATTAAACCAGTTAATAAATCAAAAAGTGAATAAATTTCAAGTGTTAACTCATTTGAAATTGAAGGTCCAGTTGCATGAGATGTTAGTAGTGCAATTTTATTTGAAGTGTCTTAAGTCTACCAAGCAGGTCCGCTATTAATAAACTGCATTTAAATGAAAAAGGAAGTGACAAAATCTATCTTGTGATGTTGCTTATACTATTGTGTAATCATTGCAGTGAACCACACACACATAGATATGTGCGACGTTCTGCCATACTTTACATATATTTTTTTTTACATATAACACTTACACTCAAGAGCCAAAACATTATGACCACCTGTCAATAACGAGCTGGTCCACCTTTGGCTTGCAACACAGCTTCAACCCGCCTTGGCATGGATGCCAAGCATGGATGTCCTTGGATGGATCATTGGCATGAATGTCCTTGGTAGATGGCCGGAGACAGATTGTACGAGATGTTTAAGCAAATGTCACGCAAATCCGAGATATTGCGAATTGGTGGTCTTTGAACTCTGAGCTGCCGTCCCATGACATCCCAAATGTGTTCTATCTGATTGAGATCCGGTGAGTTTGGCGGCCAGGACATTAGCTGGAATTCAGCATCATGCTCCTGGAACCACTGGAACACAATTTTAGCCTTTTGACACGGTGCGTTGTCCTGTTGGAACATTCCATTTCCAGCTGGAAAAACCGAGGCCATGTAATAGTGCAACTGGTCAGCAATGATGTTCAGATACCCTATAGCATTCATGGTCTGCTCTACCACAACGACGGGTCCCAGAGACGTCCAAAAGAACATCCCCCAAAGTATACCACCGGCCGGTGTATGACCTACTGTACATTGAGGGAGCAACTGTTCACCTGGAAGACGGCGTATTCTGACATGGCCAAAGGCGTGATGAATGACAAACCGGGATTCATCCGACCAGGCAACTTTCTCCCACTGATCCATTGACCAGTCGCGATTTTCCCAGGCCCAGCGCAGGCGCAGTTTGTGATGACGCTTTGTCAGCAAAGGCACACGAGTGGGACGTTTGCTGCGTAACCCCATATCCAACAGTATCCGCTGAACAGTGTTCTCCGATACTATTCTACTTGGCCCTGCATTGTATTGGACTGTCAGCTGAGCCACTGTCTGCCTCCGATTTTTCTTCACCATGCGAGACAGTCTCCGACGACCTTTTTCTTTGATAGCGTGTGGACGTCCAACACTATGTCGTCTACTGCTGGTTTCATCGTCATTCATCCCCTTTGCATAAGTACTAACAACTGTAGATCGCGAACAACCCACGAGTCCTGCAGTTTCGTAAATACTTGTTTCGTGCCTTCGAGCCATTACAATCTGCCCTCTATCAAAGTCGCTTAGATCCGCAGCCTTTCCCATCACACACAGAAGTAAGTGAAAGATTGATCCTTCAGACTCTCCAGCAGCAGTTAAACACCACTTCCACCAGATCACGTGCCTTCCACGTCATCCAGGGTAGTTCATTGCAAAATGTAGGGGTGGTCATAATGTTTTGGCTCTTGAGTGTATAATTGGGCAAAAAATTTCTACTTACATATTTCATAAACAGAATATAAATTTTTCAAAAATTAAATTCTAAAAAAATTTTATATGAGGGAAAAAAATTTTAATATAACTCAGACAAAAATTAAATCTAGGAATTAGTTATTTTAATCCCGAGATTTCCGGATAAGAAAAAACACCGGGATCCGGGGGTTTCGGGATACCAGAATCCCGGGGTTCCAGGGCTGTAAACCCTACTAGATATATTCCAGAAATTCTAAATGCCTCTGTCCAAGTTAGCTGACACCGGAGGTTGGGAGAAATGTCCGTTTTCTGACCCCACACGCGATAGGGAGAAATTTACAAATGAAAATGAGAGAAAACATATGAAATTTCGCGGTTTAATATACGTACCCTCCTCGAACCCTTCAAGTTTCAACACGTCAGAAAACTAACATTAACCGATGCAGTACAAAAAAAAAGTAAATAAGATACATTAAATTTAATACCAGATTCACAATACTTTGAAAAAAATTCAGAGTCTAATTCAGACAAAAATTAAATTCCGGGATTAGTTATTTTAATCCCGGTATTTGAAAAAATCTCCGGGATCCCGGGACTGTAAACCCTATTTCTCTAATTTAATATAATTAATATATTTACGTTGCAAAAAATACTTTCCTTAGCCTCTTATTTTCTTTTCTTCAATTTTAAATTTATTTCAAAACATGAATTTGTTTTAATACAACTTTAAGATTTTTCTTTTTCTCAGACCCTTTTATTCTTTCCCCCCTTATTTTCAATCATCACACTCTGCATTTTAGTATATGAAAACTTCAGCATCTCTGACGGATTCAAACATGTTTTTATTTTAATTCACAAAACTATATAGCTTTTCTAACTTCTTTGAGGCCAAGTTAATCCAGTAATTAAGATAGTTAACTTGAAGAGTTATGATAAAATCATAATTCCACGGAAGGCCAACATTTGAAAAAATGGGGTAGTAAAGACTGATGCATATACAATGAAATTGTATTTTAAAGGCTGTTGTTTCTAATGCCACCTTTCTGACGGTGTCAGATCGAGGTCCACGAAATTCACGTGGCAAGGGGCTAGGTTTACGCCTGTCGTTAGCTTTGGCTCTGTTCTTACACCGTAGATGGCGAATCCACCTATCTCCACCTCTACAATTTAGTCATAGAAAATGGAGGGGGGAATATTCTCCAGCCCCCTGCACCCGTGGTTTCCGCTGCGACCGCCCACAAGACTTTCGGACCCCTGATAAAACGAGTACGTACTCCGTGTGTACTCGGGGGTATTTCGTGGTATCGGGCAGTGAACCCAGACCTTCCGGTCTGGAGTCCAAAGATCTAACAACTAGGCAAACAGCCCACTAAATCTGCATAATACGTGTGATTAAATTTAAACGCGTGACAAATTCGGTAGCACTTTTCTGTTTAATTTACTTTAAAGAACTCATATAATCCTTATTAGTTATATTTTCTTATCTTTCTCATTGGATTTTCCCATCGATTAGTTATATTTGCGAAGATTATCTTCGGATGTATGTGCGCTTTCATTTATCCGGCACCTGAATTGATGCCGAATTGCTGAAAACAGTCGGACATCCTTTTTATGAGCCTCTATTTTGAGAAATTTTTCATGGTGCAATGTGGACATTTTACGATTTACAAGATTTTGCACATAGCGAACTTTTTTCCGGATTTAGTGGCTGCGCTAAATAGAGGTCCGACTGTATTTCTGAAGTGATACCGATTACTTATTGTATTTTTTACCGAAATATCTCCTTGCTTATGTTCTATGGGGTGTTTTGATTCCCTGTTATTTTTAATTTTTACTGCAATTGAAATTAAACTATGGAAAACATTTAAATCACTGACTTAAGTCTTTTATTTTAAAATAGTACATTAGTTTGTAAATTAATTGGAACTTCCAAACTTAAGGCTGTCATTGCAGAAAAAAATGTTATATCATTTTTACTGTGGGGATGATTATAATTTAACAAAAACAAGCAATGAATGATTTTTGAGCCTTTTCTGGGAATTATACCTACGAATAAGAAAGGGGATTATTAATTTTAAAAAATTTCGATTTCATGCCTCTTCTTGTTCATAATGCTTTCAGCTTTCGTAAAAAGTTTATTCAAGATTTAACGGTAAGAGTTTTAAAAAGTTTTAATCTCACAAATAATAAGCTCACTTTTAACTTTAAAAAAGAGCTGCCTAATTTTAGAATTTGCTACTTACGGGGAAAAAGTGTATTCAGAATCTTTCTTTATGTCCTTCTTTAAAATATTTTAGATCCCGTGGCTGCTAAATGTCCTAAATTAGAGGATGACGATCTTCGCATAGAGTATGGCAATGAACAACTTGTCAACACACACAGCACCGCTGTTTTTTCATGCAAAGGACCAAATCAAATACTAGTTGGATCAAGGGTACTGACCTGCATGCATGATGGACGGTGGTCGGGTCTTAAGCCACAATGTAAAAGTGAGAGTTTTTTTGCAGAACTTTTAAATTACATTAATTAATTTTTTAAAAATTATCAATTATATTACCAGTTATATATGAATCGTTCCTTAAATGAAGCATTTCCAGTTTTCGTTCTTAAAATTAAAAGAAAGAGTAAATTGCAGCTGTTACACCAAAATATTATTTTAACGGGCAAAAAAGAAAGAAAAAAATCAATTTTTTTAACTGACAAAAATAGACATTTTTTAGTAGAAGGTTTCAAAAAAAATGTGTTGCAGAAAATGAGAAATATAACTACAGATAAAAACAACCATATAACAAGCCAAGCATAATGTATATATTACCGGCAAAATATGAAATCCGGCATTCTATAGAATGCCTAAAACTAACCGGCAATGTATGAAAAGATTCATATTTCCCACATTGCCTAGGCCAGTGACGGGCAAAGTACGGCCCGCGGGCCAACTCCGGCCCGCGAAAGTATTTAATCCGGCCCGCCGAGGGTTTATCGACATGGATAGTACATGGCCCGCTACAATTACGTTTTGACGGTCGAGAAGTTTAAAGTGGATTTTACGTAGTAGAATAATAGATGCATATAGCCTACAGAAGAAGCTGAACTAGCCGCGTAGTTCATGTGTTGCATAATACGGTGTGCAAAGCGTGGTTAAATGAGAGGCGCGGGCAAGGGAACTCAGTCGCCACTCGCCTGCTGTCACTGACCGATCCGCACGTTTTAAGTTAATTTTGTCTCTTGTTCTTGCTTGTTCGCGTAACACTTTACATTCATAAATTTTGGGGGAAAAACACCCCTTTAAGATAATGGAGTTTAAAAAAAGAAAAGTCGTGATTCCGAGTATCGTTTGTTTAAAGAAGAGTGGATTTGGAAATATTTTTTTACGGAATGCAACGGTAAACCAATATATATTATTTGTTATGAAACAGTGGCGGTATTTAAAGATTTTAATCTTGCTCACCATTTCAACACCAAACATTCAAAAACTAAATATGCTTTGAAAGTTAAAATAAATATTATTTAAGGTAAAAAGTAATTTGTAACATTTGTGTGTAATGTTGTAATGTTTTTATAACATTATGATTAGAAGCTTTAACACAAAATGCGTTTTTTCTATAATTCTGGCCCTTCTCTAGAATTTCTTAAACTTAGTGGCCCCCCCATTAAAAAAGTTTGCCCACCCCTGGCCTAGGCATTCTATAGAGACCGGCAAAGTAGGAATTACTTCTCCGATTCGTTTTGAATGCTGCGCTTCAAGGCACGAGACTTTTAACGCATGTCTCAAGCTCAGAATTTTTCAGATGCTCATTGTGGTTTGTTCCGAAACGTCAAAGTACTCAATTTTACTTAAACTTGTTCAACAGTAATTTGTCTTTTTCCTGTGTTGCATGAAAAAGGAGGAGCAAGCTGTAGTGTTGGAGAAGGATTCATGGCTTATAGCAATGATGGCGAAACTATGGCCCGTGGGTCAGATACTGACCCACGTATTGCTGGGCAACCCCTTGTTTGTTTACGCGGGTTTATTTAGATTTTCTAATAGGTGTGGATTATTTATATTGTATTTGTATTTTTTCAAGCATTGCATTAACACAAAAGCAATATAAATGCTGTCTATAACCTTCAGTTTGATCATTACAGTTCCAGTTACGCAAATGAAGACAAATGTATATGAAAGTATGCAGTATTTGAAATAAAGCACAAAAGTGTTAACAAAACATCAAATAAAGTCTATCATTTTATCTACATTTTGTTTGTTGAAAAAAAAATCGACAAACCAAAGGAAGTAACCATATTTAAGGCAGTACGGATAAAATGCGTTTTTGTAAAGCTATATTCAGTTATATTTGTATAAGAACGAATAGAATGTTCATTGGGGTACATGATCTCCGAAGAGGTCTTTATCTCCTATCTTCAAAATTGGGAGTTGATCATTAAAAGATAGAGCTTGCTAGATAGATAGTTTAAAATATTAAAAATAAAAGAATTTAAAGTTCAAAGTTAGTCGCAAATTAATAGTTAAAATTACAAATTGGACCCTGAAATTTAAATTTAAATTGCTGGAGCCTTTAGTGGGCTTGCATGATTTTAATGTGTTGTGATAAGAGAAACTATTATACAAAAGAAGTGTAAAATGAAAAGGTATGAGGTTCTATGTCAGCCGAAAGTGTTGTAAATTAGATATTAAATGTACAGATGGCGCTGCATGTCATCCAAGAGATGTAGACTCGTTTGGCTTGTAGAGTCAGAGTCATTTAATGTTCTTTGTGTTGTGTAGTTGTCTTCCTTCTTGTCTGCAAAATAAACAAAATGCCAAAAGATGGACTGAATCATTGAATAGAGAATGAAGGATTCATTGGAATTATAATCGTGTGCCTGACCATGGAATATAATAACTAGGGAAATATAAAGATTTGGATCAACAGCGTGAAGCTGTAAGCTCGCTCGAATCTACAGAGAAATTAGGTAGGCGATTATATATATTTTATAAAAATGGAAAAGCAACTAGAAGACGTTAAAAGTAAAGGGAAAATTATTAGAACCCTAACGACTAAACTAATAGCGAAAATTAAATGTATAATTAAAGATGAATCTATTTCGTACGAAAAGCAAATAGAAGATCTAATTGAATACAAAGAACAATTACTTGATAAACAGAATAGTTTAAAGAAATTAAATGAAAAATTGAATCTCTTATAAATTCGGAAGAAATTGAAGTTGCAGCAAGTGAGGAATATTTCGAAAATGTAATAAAATGGTTAGCGATAATATCTAGATTTTTTAAAGAAAATACTAAGATTTTAAATAGAAATGATACCGATAACTAATTGGATAGCTCTATCAGTGAGGGAACTAAAATTGTTACGGAATCTAAATTTGTAAGACTTACTAAGCTTAATATAAATAAGTTTTTTGGGGATTCAATTTCATGGCTTGAGTTTTGGAGTCAGTTTCAAACAGCCATATATAAAAAAGGTTGTTTAACAGAAGTTCAAAAATTTGCTTATTTAAAAGGTTTACTTGGAAAAGTAGCATTAAGTGCTATTAAAGGGTTTGAATTAACTAAGAAGAATTATGAAAAGAGTATAAGTTTACTTAAATCGAGATTTGGTCACGAAGATCTCATAATTAACAGCCATATGATTAAACTACTTAGAATCCGTTAAAAAATCTTCAAGCATAAAGGCGTTACGTCGTTTGTATGATGAGCTAGAAATTAACATACGATCTCTTGAAAGTTTCTAGTGAACATTTTGGTTGTCAAATAAAAAATAACTAACTCATTGTAAGTGTGTGGGGATGTGGTATATGACTGAAAGAGGAATGGAGCGCTGTGAACGATGATGGCCTATAAAGGTAACAAAATACCAAACATTCATTTTTTGAATTCTTTGTACTTTTATTATTTTAACTTATAAATTTCAAATTACATCTCTATCACAAATTATGACAATTTAAAAATAACATTATCAGGCTCTTAATGCAATGGAGTGTTTAGCCAACACAAACAAACTGAATGGTTTACCCATGCGAGAACTTTCTATGTATAATTGTCCGTGTGAAAACACGGTATACCCAAATCTAAGCCACTAACAGGCATCATTTGGCCTAAAGAATTATTGGCATTGGGAATGCCAATCTAATTGTAAATTGAATCCGTTTGAATTCTATTGGCACATTTGTGAGACCAATAGGGATTCGTGGTAGTAATACATCTTCTCCTCGTAACTTGCCATTCAAAATGCTAGCTTCGACAACGTTTTTCATCAATTTTTTAATTACTAATCACGTGCCATTGCACAGCCTTGGTGGGTTCAAATTACGAAGCAAACTAACTGGAGATTCAATCTTCAGTTGTAAATGGTACGGTGGCATGCCTGGCAAATCCAATGAGTTCAAAAACTCTTCTGGATAATTTACAGCTTCGTTGGTACCGCAAACTGTATTGATAGATTTGTATGTCATTAAGTCCCCTGGAAAAAACTGTTGTTTCTTGAAATTCAAATCGCTGACGTCCACATTTTTTGCTGCCAAAATTGCTCTTTCTGCCAAACACTCATGATTCAAGTATTGTGTGTGTATATTGTGTGGGAAATATCTGGTCAATGAGAGCATTTTGCAAGTTAATGATTGTGCAGAAATCGGTCGGCAATTTCATGCATCCAGTATTTTCATGTACAGCTATTTTCCATCACCGATATCTAACAATTATTTTGAGAACGTTTCAGCGAATGGATCTTGAAGCATTTGAACACGTATATTTACTTTCAGCTGTACTTTTTCAACATTATGCCACAGTTGTGATGATTTCAAGCAAGCGTAGATCTCATCAGCGTACGTCGAACGTGAAATTACGGGAAGTGTTTGTCTGAAATCACCTGAAAAAAGTAACACAGTGCCCCCAAATAGTTTGTCGTTGTTTTTTATGTCTTTCAATGTCCTGTTCAACGCCTCAATCGAATGTTTGAGTAGAAAATTATTAAAGTACTAATATTGCTATTAAAAAGGGGGTTGGTAGTAGAAAAGTAAAAATTTAGGGTTGTATGTATTTTTCAATGTCGAATCATAAAAAAAATTTAAATAAAAAATTGTGTCCAAAAATAAAAAATATACAAATTTAGGGTGGACCACTTTTATCACTTAGGGGTATTAAAAACAGTTTACGTCCTATTCTCAGACCTACTAAATATACGCACAAAATTTCATAAGAATCGGTCCGGCCGTATCACTTATCTCGTGTCATTTATTTGAAATAATGATATTTGGATGTGCAATACCTTTATATAACTCTATGCTATATTTATTTCATGTTAAAATTGTAATATTCACAAGCACCGCCGTCCCTTACGTTATAATGGCGATTCAATGGGAACTTGGCAAAATATTGGTGATAAAGCCAAGTTGGCATCATTTTTGGCGACATTGGCGACCAATTTGGCGAGTTCGGAACCCTCTGGATTTTTCTAGAAATCAGTAGAGAAATCCACTAACTTCACGATCTGTGGCGCGAGCGCATCTTTCCAGAAATTTCGGCCCCTGCCATAAATAGAGCGATACTCGTCGCAACAGTCAGTCTGATTTCAACCAGCGAGTAATGAGCATTGTTTTGATTAGCGATTAGTAGACTTGCCTTGAACTTGATCAGCTCGGCTGTGCTTGTGAATAGTCATTGACATACGTGTATTTTAAACACTGCTTATTGTGTCTGAGTGCTGTTGAAGGTGTAAAATCCTTCCGTTATTTATTCTGTGAATTTTGCTGCTGAATCCTGTATTTCAAGGATTGATTTTCAACAATAAATACTCATCGCTCTTAAAGAATTGCCTTGTTATTTACGACCGATTTTGCATAAAATCCTCGAACCCTGATCTACGTAACAATATATATACATATATATATATGTGTGTGTGTGTATATATATATGTATATATATATATATATATATAATCAAAATTTCTCTACAAGAGAGAGATGAATTAATATGATTAATACTTAAAAGAACTGCAATTGCAAGACAACAGAATTTAAAAGGAGATATGAAAAATTTAAAAAACAGAGTTAAATATAAAAATATAAAAGAATGGATGCTACAGTATTATCAACATTGCTAACTTAGGACAACTTGTATACAAAAAAATTCTTCTTAAAAAAAATTTTCTATATAAAAGTGGGGTTGAACATGTTTTTTGGCCAGCCAACCTTCCCTTTTTCTCTTAATAATACCGAGAAAAAACCTATTGGAAATAATGGATAGGAAATCTAAATCCATTATGAGAAAAAGGTAACTTACCTAAATATTGCATACAGAAATGCAGAGCCCGCGCTAAATCTGAGTACAATAAGCAAGTTATTGCCAGATTCGGGACCCAAATACAAATTCAAAACAAAGCAATGGCTGAAAAATAGCACTTAGCAAAAGTATGAAAAGAATAGAAATAATAAAATAATAATTGTTAACATACTACCATTATCTTAGAGACTCTAAGATAATATGATTTAAAAGTTATAATAAATTTTAAATAAGTAATTTTATCTAAAACTAGAAATCGGGGGTATTTAAAACTATCTAGGAAGAATAATAAATCTATAATATTAACCTGTTAAAACTATGGAAATGTAATCCTTACTATTTAGAATTTCTTTATTCAAATATCTATTAATAAAATTGATTAGGTATTTTTGAATTAAACAGTATTTATTAAAATGTTTATAGTTTTTTATTTTTTCTGATTTATTTGAAACTAGAAATTTATTGCGTAGTGTGTAATTGATAACAATATTTCTGAATATAGAAACATGCCCATTACTCTCCCAATGCTGTACTTTTATAATATTGAAATTAAAGTCTTCTCGTTTATCATAAATATTAGTAACTATTTTATTATCTTTTAATTTAATTTCTATATCAAGAAAATTTGCTTCATAATTGTTACTATTTTTCTGTATTAAATTAAGATATTGTGGATAAAAATTAATATTAGGTTTAAAGTTGCCTTGCTTGCCAAAAATGATTATATCATCTATATAACGAAAAAAGTAATATTCTAAGTTGTCTATGAAACTATATTCAAAATAATATAAATATAAATTGGCAAGACAGTTGCTAGCTGGGCCACCTTGTGGTAGACCCTTAATCTGTTGATAAATAATTACCATTATGTTAAACATAATTCTCTTTTAGAACTAACCTAAGTAGAGAACCAAATCTGTCACATTTGACATTTTTAAAGAAATTATCTTTATGTAATTTTACAAGTGTTTTTATCATATCATCAATATTAATAGAGTTAAAAAGATCTTCAAAATCTAAACTAAATACTGAAAATATCTTTTTATCTTTAATTTGTTCAATAAGTTCTGTACTATTTTTAAGAATGGCTGAAGTTTTTAGATTATTTAGTGTATCTTGTAACATTTCATGGAAAATTTTGCCTGATTTGCTGATATATGTATTAAAATCATTAGTAACTGTTCTAAACTTTACTGGGTCTTTATGAAATTTAAGAGTAAGAAATATATGTGGAAATTTAAAATTAATATTAATTTGTATTTTTAATTGTTTATGAAATGCCAAAATTCGATTATTTATTTCTCTATCAGAAATTGATGACCTAATAAAAGCTGTATTATTTCAAAATGTTTGTTGAGCATTAAACTATAATAGTATTTACAATGAAGGCAAAATTTCCAAGCACTTTATCAATATAAACTATAATAAATTTATTTTGTAAATTTTTTAATCTGATTTTTAATATCATTAAAAAAGATGTTATTATCTGTACTAAAGTTATATTTATTAATCTGTTGTGTAATGTTACATTTAAACTCTGTGAATGCCTCTATAGGCATATTATATTTAATAGCAATTTTGTAAATGAATTGCTCAATATCATTATATAAATGTGATTTTTCATAATTTTATTATTATTGGAAATCATAAGTCTAAAACCAGTACCTTTATTCATTATATTTCTAAGATTATTGTCTTTTACAATATTGAGATCACTAGTAATAACATGCTGGTGATAAATATCTTTGAATTCTTTAAATTCATTACAATTACATTTTAAAGTTTCTTGCTTTATAGGTACATTATAGTTAAAAATTGATCTACCTATTTTTTTATTATATTTAAAAGCCTTTTTAATAGTGATATTTTGAATTGAGAAAGTTGACATGTGTTTTTTAAAAATTCTAGAAAAATTAATATTATCATAAGATTTATTCATATATAATAATGTACAATATTCTGTTTGATATTTTTTATTTACATTGACTTTTATTTTATGTTTATGCTTCAGAAATTTGTGAATGTCTCTTATGATATGTAAAGCATGACTATCTATAATTTTATCTGAATTTAGTACATTTTCCGTAATACATATTTCTGTCTTACTTAATCCAAATATGAAAGATTAATGTGCTTTATGTTAAAATTGTTCTCAAAACTATTACATATATCACTAATATTTTTTGAAATAACACTTTCGTCTCTGCTTAACCTTTTAGTCCTATTCCCTCTAGTTTTTCTTTTATTGGTCTTTATATATATATATATATATATATATACATATATTATTGAACTCTATTCTCTAACTCTGCCTGCATTATCGCGGGATCGAATTGTTACAAAACTGCCCTACTGTGTGGCACACTGAATCATAATTGGCGATTTGGTTTTTGACATGCTACAGTTAAAAGGTTGCTGAACCCTAATCTATAGGCATGAAACAACCATTCGACGATGTGCTGCTCAAACTTCCAAGTTAATGCAAGAAAAAAAGTATTTTTTAACTAAAATTACTTACTAGAAGTTAATAACTAATGTACAAAAAGGCAAAGTGACTACTGAAAAGTAATCCAGTGACTATCGGTTGCTGTAGACATGATGTGATGTTTGTGAAAAAATAAAAGTATGTTAAAGAAGGCGTCAATATTATACAGCAGTGGTTCCCAACCCCCAAACCGTGGATCAAATGGTATCGGGCCACTCAAGGAGCATTAAATTATTTTTATTTTATTTATTGAGAGGTGTATTTTTCTAGTGCTTGTGCGACTTTCCATGGAAAGCACTTTATATTTCATGTAAAATCACTTTATATTCATTTTTTGAAGTAACTAAATTTTATTCTGAAGGCATGTTTAAATTCAATTAAATTATTAAACCAAAACAATTTAAAATATAAACAATCAACGTCCCACCCTCAACGCGTGCGGGCCCCGATTAAACTATCAAACGTTGACCGGTCCGCGTGGATAAACAGGCAGGGAAGCACTTCTAGACAGTATTACGTCACGCGGATTCTGGGTTATTTTATGTATTTCATGGAAGGGCTCATTGTACGGAGCTATCAGGCACGGAGGCCGTGATAGAATTCCGAAAGAACTTTCAACCAAATATAAAAACATTACACGTTGTGATATTGAACTGTACATCCACCTTTGGGAACCTTACCAGAAAAAAAAATTGTTTTTTAAAAAGGCATTGTTGTGAAATTTGTAATTTTTTTCTGAATGTCAAAATATTGGCACTTGTAATGAGTGGAAAATAGGATAGTTTCTATTGACTTGGAACTTCTGAAGGAATTTCAAAACAAATATATGATAAATCACAATTTATTTTGTGCCCTAAGAACTTACTTAGAATTAAAGGTAATACTGATCTCGAAATTCCTCTCCTATCAGTCGCAATTGTTCATTGCTAGGAAGCAGCCAAGGATTCGTCAAATGTATGTGTGAAACAAAGTACCAAAATGAAAATTGTCTTTACGTGAAAACTATAACGAAATATAATTCAAAATGCCTTTCAAGCCTACCATGTTGCAATAAGTAGATTAGTCTTAAGTTCTTTTTTTTAATTGAAAGTTTTGCATTCCTTAATTAGAAAGACAAATTTTGTTTGGTACAACCTTAATTTTCCTTTACTTAATATGAATAATTTTTTAATGTCGTTCTCATTATTTCGTCAGAATAACATTTGTATATTTTAGGAATGTACGTCATTGATATAATAGCCTTATCATGACCTTTTCTCATACTTTGCCTAAATAGCTTGGGTCATTCTGTACAATGTCTAGGCAAAGTATGAAAAATATCTAATATTTCATACTTTGCCTAAAAAAGTCCGGCATTCTATACCATGCCTAAATATTCTATAAAATGCTGGCATTTCATACTTGCCGGTAAGATATATATTTACATATATTTAAAGCATAATTATCAAAATCATAGCTATAAATTTAGGACCATTCTGACATGGTAAGGGTTCGCACCTCTCTCACCCTTTGACCTTCTGAATCCAAATCCCTTCTAGAGAATACCAATGTAAAATGGGTCACATTCCATTTCTGGCTTTCGAGGAGAAATTAATGATATAATTTAGTGTCAGGGTATATATTATCTGCAACACAGAATTTAGCTGTCAAATGAAGAGGTTTTTTTGAGAAAGAGAGAGAGAGTTAAGAACAATTTACAATATACTTTTCATGGGACTTGAGATCACATAATTGGCAAATAAGTGTTTCAAATTCCGTATTAGGTCTAAATCTAAATAGAAAATAAGCTGAAAAAGAAATTATATTTTAAGATAAACATCATATCTTGACCATCACTAGCATAATGAGATCAACATAATTTAACGTAACAATTTATTGTATATTGAATGATCAGTCTGTCTTACACTTGATGCATTGTATATTCTATTCGTGTACTTCCACTCAGAAAGTTAAGCTTTTATTTTGATTTCAAGTTCTTAAAAAAACTTTTCTATTGAACTTTATGGAAGTTTTTTTTTCTATATGAACTTGAACACAGTAATAGTTATTTTGCTTAGGTGAGAAAATGTTTTGTATCCTGTTCAACAGCAATAGCGTAAGATGTTCTCCAAATAAGAAAAAATTTTACTATATAATCACTTAAGAAAAATAAAATACTATCTAATTTCTGACGTAACGAGAAATCTACTGAGTAAAACAAAATTAATTGTTTAGCTATAGAATAATCTAGTAACAGAAGTTTATTACATTATAGCATGCAAATGAACACAACTAAATTGCGTTTGGGAAGATTTATACTTAGTTTGCTATTAAGTGCTAATCTAATTTTTGATGTAGCGTATTTAATCCAATTAAAGTTATATTATATGTTTATCCCACTTTATTTATCTGCAGAACTATGTCCAGAAATTCGGCAACAAGGTATGGTAATATCATACACTGCAGGCCAAAACATAGGCAGTATTGCAGCTTTTCGCTGTTTTGCGCCACGTAGGCGAATTGGAGTGTTTCATACGACTTGCGAACAAAATGGAGAGTGGAAGGACCCTATACCTACATGCACAAGTTAGTATTATTTTTTCGAAATGTTTGTTTATACTTAAAATTCTTACTCATTAAAATAATTTATTTTTAACATTTTGTTAGGGTTTTAAAATAATTACTTTTTTTGATTTCTCTAAATTTTTTAGGAAACAAAAAAAAATTTGAAAACAATTTATTTCGTTTGCATTTTTGAAGAGATTAAAATAATGAATAATTCACTCATAAAACAGGTCCTGTGACAGTTTAAACATTCGGCGAAAGTCAGTTATTCAATTTTTTATCACGAAACACAACAAACAGAGTACATTTAGAGATGAAAAATGTTTCGGTCAAGTGGTCAGTAAGACGCGAAACCCCCAGTATTCAGTTTCAAAGCAAGCTTGGTACTCATTTATCAACCCACTGAAGAGATGAAAGGCTTAGTCGACCTAACCCAGTCCGGTATTCGAATCCTGGACCTGTGGCGTGAATTGACATTACAAAGTCAATTTATATTCATTCCTTAATACACTCATGTCCATAAATTAACACACAGAAATTGAACTCTAAATAAAAATTTCACCTGTAGAATTATCACACACATCTTGAAGAAGAATTTGCAAATTACAGAAATCACCAGATGGCGCGGATAGTACGTCACAATGACGAGAGTGTAAGAGAGGAGTAAATAAGGAATGGTGGCAAAAAAGTAAAAGTGTTCACAAGCGCTTTAAAAGCCTTTCAGTGCAATAACCGCATAGTTATGGCACAAAGGAAGCATTTGGATGATTTTTTACGTGGTAGAATTATCGGACGATTGGAATGTGGACGTACCCAGCTGGAAGTATCCGAGGAACTTGGTATCACCCAGAGTGTCATCTCCAGGCTTTGGCAACGATTCCAAGATGATGGTGCAGCGGTGTCCATCAAAGACCCATTTCCCGTCGGGAACGAGTGACGTCTCGACGGTCAAGCAGTTTCTCGTGGGAAAGTATCCCAGGGTGAACACCCCGGTGTTGATGTCCTAAGGGAAGTCAACCTTTGACTTCCTTGATCTAGCCAACAGTAAGGTGCCGCACGGTTCCCACACCATGACGCGTTTTCAAAGTACACCACGCGAAGGGGAAATTTCGACCAATGGAAGAACGGTTTCACCAAATACATCCAAACAGAAGTGACTACACATCACGTGTCACTTTCGTGGGCGGGACGTATTCCACCTTTAAAGAGACTCTAAAATCTCGAGAGGAAAGAGGACACTAACGCACAGACATGATCTAACTTCAACAGTATCTCCAATTCCAGCCAGTACCTGCGCCCCACCATTGTTCCAGCTCTCGTTTAAAGCAGCCTTCATCAGGAGCAAATGCCGGTGCACTCCACAGCATTGCCTGTAACAGAACATTATTGCACCGGCATATCACCGCGGCCTTAACCCTCGTGGCAATGGCAATGTGAGTAGATGTTACAGCACAGGGCGCCCCCGAGTTACAACACCGAGTGACGACCGGTATTTGGCAGTTACTGCCAAAAGAAACAGACGGAGCACAGCATTAGACCTGTCTCGTCAGCTCTCTTCAGCTACCGGTACGACAGTTTCAAGGCACACCGTGTACAGACGCTTAGGGCACATTGGTCTATATGCTCGTAGGCCTGTCAGATGTGTTCCCCTTACCGCAACTCACTGTCGCCTGCGATTAATCTGGAGTAGAGAGCATGCATTGTGGATACCGCAACAGTGGTCTTGTGTGATGTTTTCCGACGAGTCCAGGTTTAGTTTGAAGTCTTATTCTCGCCGGACTTTCATATGGAGAGCGCCAAGTACCCGTTACCACCAAGAGAACACCATTGAACGACACCGTTACGGTGGTGCAGGATGGATCGTTTGGGGAGAAATTATTCTTGGTTCCTGAACTGACCTACATGTTCAGAGTGTAACGATGACAAGCCATATCTATCGGGATATCATTCTGGAACAACATGTACGTTTGTTTCGGGGCGCCATGGGTGCTGAATTTCTGTTTACGGATGACAACGTCCGTCCTCACCTTGCAAACATCGTAGACGAATGCCTTCAATCGGAGGATATCCTCAGTATGGATTGGCCAGCATACTCACCGGACTTGAATCCAATAGAGCATGTGTGGGATAATTTTCCAAAATTGAAACTACAGCACTTTGAATGAATGCACGTAACCATGAGAAAATAGCAGAAATAATAGAGGTAAACTTGTAATACAATGTATAATGCTCACACATGCAGCCATACAGGCCCCTAAACAGCGAGGCGTAATGTCAATGAGCCTATTAATGGCCTTCTGAGAAAGGTAAATCTGTATAGAAAGAAGTACATATTTTTTGTATATTTATAACACAGAGATGTATTATAGTATACATAAGTTTAAATGAATAATTTTCCTGATGAAAAAAATTTTATGTACCATGTTTTTATAACCATTTTTATGCATTGTCATCCATTTCTGAGCAAGAGTCCAAATTTCAAGTCTCTAGCACACTGGGAAGTTAGTTTAAAATCAATTACAATATTCCACCCGGAGAGAGATACAAGAAAGAGAGTTATTAAAAAAAACATGGTAATTTGAGGGCCCCTCTTTGACCCCAGAGCCACGAAATTGAATACGTAGTCGCAACTCGTCCCGTGCTATCGTTTCCCACTCACCAGCGTTGTTACGCTGCACTCATGGTGGACTGCTTTATATTCTTATGTAACACTTCAGCAAATTATTCTAATTTTTCTCTACTTATTATAATGAGTGGATGATAGAGATTTTTTTTCTCTAAGGTTCCACGTAAATGTATAACCGTTATTGTTACCTTACCTTATCGAGCTATCGACAGGTGATCTTTGTTCGTGTAAATTCGTGAAAGTTCTGGAGTTACTAGACTCCAGTTGAAATCAGAGCCCGCCTCTTCGGGAGACCGGGTTCGAGACCAAAACTTCTTTCACATTTTTATACATTGTCTTCCGTTTCGGAGCTATGGTCCAAATTTCAAGTCTCTAGCTTATCGGGAAGTTATTTTAAAATCAATTACAATATTCCACCTGAAGAGAAATACAATAAAACGAGTTAATAAAAACATGGTAAAATGAAAAAGCTGGCATAAATAAATTCATTAAATATGTTAGATTCAAAATAAAAATCTAACGTTTCATGTAAAATTATTTCCTTTACTTAAATATCATTCAAATGCTTCACTGTGAGTGAATATATATTTTTGTTATTTTTCTAATATCAACATGTTTTAATAAAATATTAATATAAGGAAATCTTGGAAAGTTTTTTTTTTCGTTTAGTTTTATAATTTTTATTTTTATAAAAAATAACACCCAAAATTGTAATTATTAAAAGAGTAGTGTTTTTTTTTCAAGTTTTTTTTATTTGTATTCGAGTTAATCAGGGGAAAATACCGTTAAGAAATACATAAAATAGTTCTCTATTGACCGACATCTACATCCAAAACACTTTAACTCTTTATGCATATCAATGTAGTTTGATAAGTATAATATAAGTTTTATTGGTACCATATGGGAGGGGGGGAGTAAATTCCTTATTTCATGTATCTTTGATATTAAATATTCTTTTTTATTTTATGAATAGAAGTTCTTATCTGCTCTCTTTTTTTTGTTCATGTAGAGCCAACCTGTCTTTTAGAGTCAATTTTTACAAAATTACCAGTAAATGTGTTAGTGAGTGAGTGAGTGAATATTAACGTCGCACTAATTAGCAACACGAGGGCTTTTGGCGACGGTCCGCGTAATTTTGAACCATGGTCAAGTGACGCGGACGACACCTGAGCTGGCACCCCCCTCTCCTAACTACCACACCACACCAACGGGAGGACGTTTGAGCTCTCGACAGATTTAACGTGCATCGCTCCCCTACACGGCGGATCTTTAGTGGTACTAGGATCGAACTCATGACACACTAACCATGACCAGTAAATGTGTTATTTGACATGGAAACTATTTCTTCAGAAATTGTACCTTTCAACACTACTCTAAGTTTAATATGTGACAACGGTTTGAGGCTGATTGGGTCGGATAAGGCCAAGTGTGGAGAAAATGGAAACTGGGAAGTTTCGAAAGTGCAGTGTAAGTTCTTAATACAAGTGATATTTTTTCTTTTGTTGTTACGCTTTTTAGATTATTTTTAAAACTTTGATCATTTGTAAGACCTTGACTGATGACCCACATTGTAAACAAGTTAGTTTTTTCATTTATAAGATGTTTTATTGATAAAATTTATTTAATTATGTTATTATGCATATCAAAGTGATCTGGTCGTACAGGCTGTGTTAATTTAATGGATACTATAATGTTTTTTCACCTGATTAGTTACAAACTTTATAATAAAAAATTAATGTTTATACTCTTCAAGAAAAAGGTACCTACGTATTATACCGTCGACTAATTTTGTCAAATGAAAAGAAAGTTTGGAATTGATTCCATGACTGAGTGAGTGAATGTGGGGTTTTTTTGCCGCAAGAAGCCAAATCTGGCTATACTGCGCCAGACAATTGTTAAAAAGTAAAACACTTGATAAAATATCTAAATCGAGTGAATAACAAGACAATTTAAATAGAAGTTAAAGTATAAATCAAGTATAAAAATCGTATTCCAATGATAAAAGCAAACTAGTTTTGGTGGAGGGATTTCCCCACCAAGTCAGACAAGAACAAATAGCGTTATATAAAACAACTGAATAAAAAAAATTAGTTTGAAGTAAGTGTTTAAGCACAATCAATGTTTTATAAATAAAAATTAGTTCTTACTGTTTCTGTAACTTGGAGTTTAACGAGTTTAAATATCTACCACGACTATTTTACCAATACTCCGGCAAGATGTATTCCTCCGCTTTATATTCGCCGAGTGGTCTAGGCATCGGATCATGGCTAGCATGTCATGGGTTCGATCCTAGCACCACTAAAGATCCGCCGTGTAGGGGAGCGATGCACGTTAAATCTGTCGAGAGCTCAAACGTCCTCCCGTTGGTGTGGCGTGGTAGTTAGGAGAGGGGGGGTGCCAGCTCAGG